>VYXB01006405.1:209905-275541 GCA_013397135.1 Pachyramphus minor | reverse complement strand
CTTCATATTGCAGCAGAACATTTGAAATGCATCAAGTGATAACGTGAAATATTCTAATTTAATGTTAATGTAATGGACAGATTTTATCAATAAATAATCAACATGAAGGTTGTGAAATCAAATTAAATACGGGAATTTATGAATAGTTTGATTTCATATTTACTTTGACACATATGTATGCCAGTCTGAATTATACACATTATCATATTCTTTCTTACACATATCATTTTCTTTCTTAAAGATACAGAAATTTTATAAACTACAAATACCTCCATTACAAAATTACCAGAAATGTGGTAAATACTGTTTTACTGGCATATTACTGTTCTAGTCTAAATTCACTAGCAACTTCTCAAATTCTGGTAATACATTAAGTACTTAATGCTGATGGGATATGTCAACCAGAAAAGAAACCACTGAAGGAATTAAGCACCTACAATTTGACCACATAGTTCATTTACTGTGTTTAGCAAGAAGAATATTAATGTTATGAGTCCAGGTACATGAATAATAGTATTTCTGGTTGGCAGTGAAATGAAGATTTGTCCTTTAAACTGTGCAAGGGACTCGGAGACACAACAAAAAGGAGTTGAATGCTTAATCACTTCTGTAAGAAATTTCATATATTGTACTGAAGAATTTCAAGTTATTAAATAACTTCAGCTGACATTGATCATCCCTGCTAGACTGTGACAATTATTATAGACAGACTCTTGGTTCCTCTAGGGTTTTTTTCTAATTTCCTTCCTGGCTGCATAAGGGACCAGTGAGGAAAGTGCAGTCTGCTTCAGGGTGAATACCAAACCTTAGTTTTTACATATTGGCTTGAATACTTTGCAAATATTGTACATCTGGATGTGGGTTTATAGATTTCTTTCTTTCAATTGTTATTTTGAGAAGTGTTTTTAGAATGTTTGTTTCAAATCCTGACATATGGAAACTGAGCATTCACAAAAAAATTTCACAGCATCTCTTCCTGTTGTAATGGTTTAATGTGATTCCAGTAAAGTCATCCTTTGTTGGGATTGGTTTAGGTATCTTTAAAACGTGGACTTTTACACAAAGTTTCCCTATTGTGAAAGTATACTAAGGGCTGATGTATATGTAAAAGTATGCTTTGGCTGACTGACTGACTGGTCACACTGACTGACAGATAGCCTTACAAGATCATTAATTTCTTTTCCTGGTTTTTTTTCTTTGCTGACTTGTATGTGATGGAGTTCATCCTCGTTGCACTATTTATGGAAAAATTATTCCATGCAGATACTTTGGTACTGTCTTCTGGTCTAATTCCTTAGCATTGATCTAGTTCTTCCATGTTTAAGTAAGTCTTTGAAGTAGTTGATACAGGGAATGAATTTTTGCTTACTACTAATAATGATTTTGAGGAATCTTGGCTGGGATAATTGTCATCTCTTTTTCTGATGTGAAAGTATGGACTGTAGAAAATCAGTTATTGACTGCAAAGGAGAAAGAGGATGCATGTCTTTGTGGTAAGTTACGGACACAGCAAGGTAATTCTGAAAATCAACTATGCAATTCTTTGAACAAGAGGTATACTTTTATCAGTTTTTGTTATAACTGCAGTTTATGTCTAGCAGAAGTATGGTCGAGCTTCCCAAGATTGTGAAAAGTTGACTTTGAATAAAAGATGATGTAAGAAGTGACTAAATACAGTTGCAAGTAATGCAGGTGAAGTTTTCTTATCTCCAGTTCTTCGCTGCGGAAGTCCCGAGCTCAGCTCTCTTCTGAGGAGGACAGTGTTTGCATTTGTTTGAAGCCATAACAGTTCTTTGGGGTGTATTTCCAGAAAGGAATTTCATTAAGAATGAGCCTTCTTATCAGAGAGTAGTTGGTCTTACTAGAAATGGGGTGACTGCTAGAGAATTGACTCCCTTTATGCCCTTCACAGTGTGGCAGTGGACCTGCCCTATTTAGGATGGAAAAAGTCCTTTCAGAAATGGACTTGTGAAGAAAATGAAGAAAACAGCACAAATGTTGTGAAAACAGAAGTTTTTGATGTTGTTTAAACATGTTTCAAAATGGCTTTTTGTAATTTTTGCTAACTCACTGGTCTCCTTCCCAAAACCCTCCTCAACAACTGTTACCTGTCTGCAGGAATGTCCTGGGGAAGATAAGGAGAAGTCTTCTTATTGGCTTTGTTAACCCTTTCCTATTGGTTGTTAACCCTCCTTGCTATTGGTAAATTATGTAAACCCCCTGAGATTTTCTATTAGTGATTTTTTAAATCCCCCTAAAACCTATATAAGTCCCTGCCCCCGACNAAGATAAGGAGAAGTCTTCTTATTGGCTTTGTTAACCCTTTCCTATTGGTTGTTAACCCTCCTTGCTATTGGTAAATTATGTAAACCCCCTGAGATTTTCTATTAGTGATTTTTTAAATCCCCCTAAAACCTATATAAGTCCCTGCCCCCGACAATAAACGCTCTCTTGCTCATCTCTTCTCCTGTGGTCTCTGTGTGAGTCCCTGCTGGGCTCCTGGGACCCCAAGGCAGGGGAGGGGGGCGTGTCCCCTCCAGGTAATGGGCTAAAAACCCTGACCTGGAGTTCCCCTTTCCTAATTCGCCGTTGCATCACAGGCCAGATTACTGAGTCTCATGGCACATACGTGAGCTTTGCTGGGGAGTTGGGGGCTGTGAACCGTCTGTTGATCACTGACATTCCCCATCCAGCAGGATGGAGAGGCAAGCTTCAGGTATGACATGTTTGCTTGCACAAACACACTGTGCTACTTTGTCTGTGCTGAGCTTTTTCTCCTGACACCTGTGCTGCTTTCTCAGGGTCCTGTCCTCTGCTAGAGTGAATTTTTACCTTGTTTTTTTAGTAAAAAACCACAGTAGTTTCCCAGTGAAAGCAAAGAAGGCATTAGCTGCCTGTGAGTAGGTGTTGGTAAAAGCAGAAATTTAAAGAAGTATCCACTCCCACATTACTTTCAATGCATCTAAACTGAAATAATACTGAGCAGGAAGTGCCAAGGATTTTAAGTCATCAGTTGTAGATTGGGATGTTTATTCAAATTTTTTGCCAAATTGAATTTATTTCTATGTGATGGTAAAAGCCAAATCTATCACCTAGGGTTGCACTGTGCATTGTGTTTTCATTATACAACCTCATGTAAATGTCTCAATCTGTAGGCACTTATTAGTGCTGCTCTAATCTAGAGGTCTGCATCATATAATGAAACAGATGCCTAATGGATTGTGTATTAATCGAAACTCTCCAAGGGCTGGTTTGGATCTTAGTCTTGTTTGTTTCAATTTTCAGTAGGAAGTTGTGTGTGTCAGCATTGTGAAACAATGTTGTAACTCTCATGTGGGGAAAGTGGCAAATATATGTTTTTTAGAAAAGTAATATGCAAAGACAGGAACTTCTCATGTTGTAGAATATTTTACATCTTCTGAAGCCTGATTTTTGGGGGCAACATCGATAAGCCTGATTGAGGGAAATAAAACTCCTTATGTGACAGGAATGTCACTCGGTCTCTTCTCCCAGGCAATCAGCAGTAGGACAAGAAGACACAGGCTTAAGCTCTACCAGGGGAGGTTTAGATTAGATATTAGAAAGAAGTTCTTTACAGAGAGAGTGAACAGGCATTGGAATGACCTACCCAGAGAGGTGATGGATTCGCTGTCCCTGGAGGTTTTTAAGATGAGACTGGATGTGGCACTGAGTGCCATGGTCTAGGAATCACAGTGGTAGTGGATCAAGGGTTGGACCTGATGATCTCAGAGGTCTCTTCCAACCTGGTTAATTCTATGATTCTAATGAGTTCATGTCTGTAAACCTTCTTTTTAACTAAGCTAGTTCTGGTACTTGATGCAGATTTTTTTCTTTAATGTCTGAAGGAAATTTGAGGGATATTAAGATTTTTTTTTTTGGTATAACAAACAATATATCTGTTGATTTCTTAAAGCATATTTACGTGACTATTTTACTAGAAATTCTTACTGCCCATATGCTTGTTTTAATGAAAGTGTCTTCACTCCTTTATCTGAAATACCAAACTAATAATTGGCAAGGACCATGAAGTTAATTAATTTTTCCCTCTCAAGCGTATAACTATTCTATATGAACAGAAAGAAAATAAGCAATTGGATGACATCTCTCCTAATCAAGTGAGTTGTTATTTTAATTAATAATTGTAATTTTTTTTTTTGTAATATTCTTGCAATTACTGAAGTTTGCAGTGGATGGAAACTACTGCTGGACTATCTGAGAGGTTCAACTAGAAACAGGTGGTGAGTAGGTGAAGCGAGCTGCCTTCCCTTTTGTTGGTTTCCTATTGGTGAACAGGCTCTGACCTTAACTTCAATAATGGTAGAAACTGATGGTCTCCTTTATTGCTGTTTCAAAAGGAGGGAATAGATTAGAATTTTTAAGAAGAAACTTTAAGCAGAGGTCTTGTCTTTCACATGGCAGTGTTTTTTTGAGAGAATGCATAGCAGTGAAATATGCCAGAAATTTCCTGCGAAAGGAAGGGAACTTGGAAGAAATGTAGCACATTGCTTGGCTCATGTTGCCCTCGGTTGATTCCTTCTGCTAGTCTTTTGTGTATTTTTTAGCTTATAATTAATTCAGGAGCTCATTTCTGATACTATATTCATAATACCACATACAATTGTGTGTATTTATTTACAGATATTTATTTTATAGATGTATTTATACCTCAGAAGATTTTGCTATGCTGAAGGCTCTCATTCTAAAGTTTTCAGTTCTTGGCATCATGTAGAGCCAGATCAGAGTCATATTTTCTTGCAGAGTAGATTAGATAATTTCATAAGAATAAATTTTTACTTAAAAACTTATATTTCTTTAGATGAATTTTCTGGGGAAAGCAATTTAATAATTTTATACAGGAGTATTTGGCTGTTTTCCCTTGATTCTGTTTTTCAAAGAGCCAATCAAGGTTTAATTTTTAATATTTTTCAATCAGTATGAGTCTTTTAGTTATATGCACAATATAGATATGTTAGTTGCTGTTACTTTTGGTTTACACTTGCATTGCCTTATCAGCTAATTTGCAAAGGAACATCATGTAAAATAGTTCCTATTCAAGTTCACTGTAACTTCTTTTTTAAGTGCCAAAATCCCATGTCTACATACTGCATTGTCCTCTTCTGTAGAAGTGAGGTATTCTACTTAACTTAGGGTTGGTGAATTATTTTCTCCAAACTTAAAGTCTAATTATTCTTTTGCATAGTGAACTGTTTCTTAATTCATTGGTAATGCTAGATTGTCAAAATACAAGTTGTCTTCAAAATGAGTGGCAGAAGTGGTAAGGCAACTAATTTACAGTCAAATAAGCTGTTACTCTGTATTTTTGCAAAGATAATTTTGTATTGCTTGAAATTTTACACACTTATATGCAACACACTGATTTTACAAAATGAACAATTTCTCTTCTTGTCTTCATCATCAAAAGAATTACAGTCATAATGCAGATTTGTCAAGATTTTGGCAATGTTCCTTTTAATTGCCTTATAGGATACTGCTTTGCAAAAGATCATAACTTTGAAGTGGCATTTTTCACAGCATTTCATTTGTTAATTGCTTCCGTGTGCATACTCATAATCCTGCAAGTAATAAGCACTTCCACAGTAGTTCATATGAATGTATTGCAAGGAGGAGAAAATGGTATGAAATGAGAACTGCTGCCTTAATTTTTTACAGAAGTTATTTTCAAAGTGTGATATATTCAATGAGCATTGATAGAAGTGCATAACATGCAGAATACAAAATTATGGGGGAAAACATCTCTTACTTTGAGTCATTATAAACTGTTAATTAGAAGTGGAACATACAGAGGAAACACTGAACTGCTCAGTGGTCTAAGCAGTGTAACCCTGGCTTTGCAGTCAGCCCTGACTTGAGCTGTTGATCTGCAGAGTTTCCTTCCATCCTAAATGGTTCAAATGAAAGCTGAATTTATGTTTACTTCTCTCAAGCACTGCAAGTGCTGACCCTATTTTAATTCTGCTAATGAAACTGTGTGATAAAACTCTATCAGATTGATTAGTAAATGAATAGTAATGCTCACTAATTAACTCAATTCTTCAGGAAAGTCTTACATGTTTTACATATGGGTTTTGCCTTGGTAGTGGGCTATTTCGGCAAAGAGGAGACCTGATCCTTTTGGTGTAACTTCCATGCAGTTGTAAGTCATACTTCCTAGCAGGCAGATGCCATAAACCCAACATGGCAGGAGGAACAGGTGAATATAAAAAAGCAACTTGTTTAGGGTTTTTTGCATCAAAATAAAGATACAGCAGAAAATTACTTGCACAATAATTTTTAGTCTGTGCTCACTACTACTCTTTTTACTATTAACATCCTTTTTTTAAGAAGTGAGCATTATTTCCAAATGTTTATCCACATGTTTTCAAGAACACTTTCAGAGATGTTTCTAAAAATCGAAGGGACATCAATTAGGAATCACAGTGTTGGTTCACTACCAGTGATTTTAAATATCACAGTTATAAAATTGCTCTGTTTTCTTTTTTTCCAACTGCTTTCCCTCTCTCTCCCCCAGTGTACATGATACTGTCAGCTTGACTCTTTGGATGTATACATGCAGCCTTACCAATGAAACCTTTTAAACTCTGTTGTAGAGAGAAAGGTGAGCTTCAAAATGGAGAGAACTGTGGATATTGCTATTACTTTTAAAATAATGACTTGGACAGGATGATGTTTTAACCTTTTTCTAATCAAAAAGCTAAATGAAATATGAGAATAACTGCCTCTTGCTGTCTGTTAATGGGACAATTCACAAACCTGAGTTTTCTTGAAACATTCCTCTTGCTAAATGGAAGGAAAACAGCTATTTATGATGAGAAAAGATGATTTTTCACCCATAATTCTCTTTTGTTTATCATACGAGTTTCCATCAGAACTCAGATTTTATGTATAGTTGCAATAAAAGTAGAGCTGGTCATGCCTAATTTCTGGGATGTGTCTCTTACCCAGTAGTTAAATGATTACCACAAATAGACTGGAGTAGTGCACTGGTTTGACTCTACTACCAACACCTGAAAACTTCAGTCTCTTTCTTGGAGACTGATTTTTGTTTGTATTTTGATGTTGCTTGTTCCCAAAGAATGCATGAAGTCTAATAGATATATTTTAAATAAATAAATAACCCTCCAGACACAACTGGAGTTTCCTAAAGATAATGTCATGATCAGTTGATAGTCTTCTGATCAAATGTAAGCCTAAAAGTGTTCAAAATAGCAGTCAAAGAAAACATCAGGAAGAATAAGGGTGCACAAATAGATTTTGCTTATATATATTTTAGTGTTGTAACATGATCAGACTTGAGGCTCTGGCTTACTGTCAGTGGTCATAAATTCTAAAGAGGGTCTATCTCCAAAAGTGGCCTTCCCAGATTTATGAGATTTTTTGGGGTTTTCTTCCCCCCTCGAAAGTTAAAAGACCTTTTTTGTTGCCTTCTAAGTCTGAAAATGTAAGAAATAGCTATAGATCTGCTCAAGTACTCTTGCAATTCAGGATTAAAGATAACAGTGAAAGACTGAAATCTAAATGTACTGAGGAAGCATGTAGCTACACATTGTCCTGTTGTTGGAAGATATTTAACAATACTGAAGTAAAAAACTTTTTATACCTCCCTGATACACATCCTTTGGGTGTGTGTATATGCACTCAGCATGTTATATATGTATGTGTATATAAAAACAAATGTATGAATCCACACACACATTCACAGACTGGTATGCATGCTAGTCTTAATGTCAGTAAGATTCCAAGTGCTTCATGATACTTCAAAGACAGAACTCATAAAGGATGTTGAGAGATAACTGAGGATTTTTTGTTTCATGGTGCAAGGCCACAAAGATGTCAGGAAAGAGTTGGATAAGAGCATACTATAACACAAGGTGTTGATCAACGTTAACTTTTATGAGGTTGACTTGCATGAAAATCCGGTATGCCCATGCATTCTTACCTGATCATGACTGGAAGACTTTATGGTTGTATTCTGATTATTTGATATCAAATCCTTTCTCTGACGTCTCAGGGTATTTGTGATACAAATGAAACTTTAAGTGGAATGACTAACTCTTTTTTTTCTTTTTTTAAAGAAGAATCTCCTCAGTTAATTTAAGTTGCCACAGAGATGGTGAGATATGCTAGCTGCAGATGTGTGTCTCATCTCTTAAACAGGACTGGATTTGTTTTTCCAGCAGGAGAGAATTATCTGTCTCAAAAAGCCAGTCTGCTGTGCTGGGCCTACTTTTTTTCTTGTCACAGCACTGCTGGTTGCTTGTAGCACAGGTGAGGCTGAACCCAGAAAGTGGTCTGTAGGCCACAGTTTGCCTTCTTCCTGTGGGAAGTGCCATTGTTAGCAAAAAGTCCTGCTGTAGAGTGAAAAGCTGGCTGGCTGGCTTGGTGCAACCATAGACCTTAGTGCTGAGACCTGGGGTTTGCAGCCCAGGGTGAAGGACAAATTGTGTTCATTCACACTGGAAAGGTCAGCTTTTAAGCATTTGCCATTCCATCCACCACCCTCACTATTTCATCTTTGGATGCTCATTGATTGGAGGTGTCTGTGTTTGACATTTCAGAAATATTGATTGTTAGGTGCTAGTTCAGAGAGAGAAAATGAGGGATGAAACCTCAGCTCTGTTTTGACTTATTAGCTCTGTAGCATAGACTTCTCTAGATGTCTGCCCTGTCTCCATTCCTCTCCTTTAAGATGTGATTTACTGAAGTGCTGGTTGAAAAGGTGTTTGTAGACAGATACTAAGAGCAGTGAAAGGTTGGATCTATTAATGAAAGTTATTTTGAAATCCAACCTCCCCTGTGGAATATTTTTCTGTCCAGCAGAACAGTAGTTTTCTAGTGGGATGATCAATGCTGCTGCTCAAAGTGCAGCAGTAGCAGTGCGAATTTTATGTCCTCCTGAAGAAGACAAAAGATATGTGGATCAAACTCTCATTTACTCTTTTCTAAGACTGTTTACTGCTTGTGAGTAAACCGAGAACCCATCACTCTTCTAATAAATGTGTGATCTGTAGATTTTGGATTTTGTGTAATATATGATACAGAGGCAAACTCACTTGAGAAGAACGGAATAAGTCTCTGTAGTAGTGGACTATCCCATGGGTGAAAAGAACCTTTTCTTTAGGTGGCAACCAACTATTAGAAGATATAGAATGCTCACAGAGAGAGTTTGAACAAAAATAAGAGCAAATATGTCACTTATCCTGAAGTTTCTGCAACTTCCTTTTTGATAATTCACTATAATGAAATTATTTTTTGGAGTAAAGGACTAGTCAGTGCTTATTAGACCACTGTGTTTAATAATTCAGGAAAAAAGTGTGTTAACTTTTTCAGATGCATGTAAGGTGTTCTTTCTTTTGCATGACATGCATAAATTCTTTTTAAATTTTAAGAAGGAAACAGAAGATTAAAATATTGTAGTTACTGAAAGTGTAGCCTCTGTCTGAGGTCATGACACATCTCTGATGTAATGGATGTGCTTTTTCAGCCTCTGCCCTGCTTGTAGGGGTGTGTGTTAAGCTAACATTTGCAAAGCATGCAGAATACCATAAACACCTGTCTGGCACTGATGACGCTAATGGGAAAGAAAACTAGGGATACTGCCTGAGTCTGTAGTGTTGATCAAATGGGCCTAGAAGGGGAAAGACTTTGTCTCTAAGCAAGGATTTTGGGACTCTGCTGGATTGCTGGACTCTACAATGGAGTGGAAAAACTGATGGAGAGCGAGCCAGAACTAAATGTTGAGAAGAAGGAAGAAACCAAGTGAACAGGGAACAATTTGGTCCTAAGTAGTGTTAATACTTTTCCATGAAGTATACAACCACTGAATAAATACTGTGTTAATCATGAAACCATCAGATACATGATGCACTCAGGAGAGCGTTTCAAGTTTGGAAGCCTCATATTGGCATTTTGGACATTCCATGAATTAAGAGGATTTCATAATCAGAACATGTGACTGTAATAATATACAGATGTTAACCCCTCATTGGTATATGTAATGATCAAAAATAATAGAAATAATTTGTTTATAGAAAGTGGAAGGAGAAGGAGCAAAAATATGAAACCTTATGTTTAAGACATAAATCATGTATCTTATAAATGGACGAAAAATGGAACAATTTAAATATTCTGTTCATTTAGCTGCATACATCTGGAAGGTGAATTTTGGGGATGATGTGTTGTAAGTAGCCTATTAACTTCACAAGATATGATCACATTTCAAACAATGCTTATTCTGTGGAATAATCTTCTAAAGCAGAGAATTTTTGTATCACCGGTGGTGGAGGCTTTATGTTCTAAAACAGGTCTTTTCTTTTTAATATTATTCATAAGCTCTTGCAAAGCATTTCCTCAGTGACAAGGAACAATTGTTTCTATTCACTTCTTGCAGATTCATTTTAAATGCATTAGGAGCATTCAAAATGTTCTTTTTTTTTTTTGCCTTCTCATCTGCAATGCCAGTTTTGTGTCATGAGTATTGTGTTTCGCTCTGGCTCTTGACTTTGTTTGGTCTGTAGTATGACTGTCTGGGGCTGCCTTTGCAGATGTTTGTTGCCTCCACTCTACATCTCACATTAGCTGTTGGTTGACAAACTACTTGTAACTCCAAATGTCATTCCTCTCAATGATATATAGGAATGTAAAATACTAACTCTTAACAATTTAGTTATGCTTTGATCATGGGTAACCTTTTTGCTATAGACGTCATCTCAATAGGATTGTTCAACTCCTTGCAACTATTAGCTTTCCTACTCTCCTCCAGCCTTTACTGAAGGCAACAGGAGGGCAGGAAAGGGTGTCTCGAGTGGGGTAGGTGTGCTCCTGGGCTGGCAGTGCCTCATACCCTGGCATGAATATGCCCAAGTTCTGGTGGCAAGGAAGGGACCAAAACAGAATTCAACTCTGGTTATATTAAGTTTGATCATGTTTGAAGTAAGTAAAGAGGGAAGCTATTTTTTTTTTAAGCTGCTGTAATTAACATTGCTCCTCTCCATACAAAAACTGCAGCTGTTTTGCAGTTTTGACTTCTGTTGGAAATGCTTATTTCAGCAAGCAGCTAATGTGTGCAGAGAAAATAGAAATAGAAATTATTTGATATGTGATTTTTGTCTTGCTGCAGTGAACCACCTTTGTAGATTTGTTGTAAATTTATACATTACTTACAAATGTTGATGTATGATCAGTTGATTTGGCAGTAGGCTTAGGCATAGGTAAATTCACTGCTTCTAGCTAGGCTATGTAGCAAAATTTTTCAGTAATAAGTGCAATAAAAAACATAGTATAGCAGGAACATATTTTTTTCTTTGTGTCTTCAGTCATTTCTATAACTCATTTTGATAACCTCCTGCAACACAATAACTTGGTTTATAATGCTTTGCAGTGCAGCATTTTATAAAGGCTTGCATTTTTTTGAATCTTAACCAAGTAGGAAAAAAAAAAAACTATCTCCCCCAATATTTCTTGCTTTTTCTCTTTGGCTTTCTTCCTTCTTTGCCCTCTGTCTTCAATGCATGAATCAGTATGCTAGCTGTTCCTACTG
Organism: Pachyramphus minor; assembly: GCA_013397135.1. NCBI lineage: Eukaryota > Metazoa > Chordata > Aves > Passeriformes > Tyrannidae > Pachyramphus > Pachyramphus minor. The sequence continues at coordinate 263,963 of VYXB01006405.1, read as the reverse complement.
TTTCATTGTTTTTAGCATCTTCTGTATTATTTCACTTTTCCTCCTTTGTTAGAGTGCACTGATACTTCAGGAAGTAGCTGATTGATACGTGAAGAGGATGCTTTCCTCTCTACTTGTTACACGGATCCTTGAAATGTCAGTGCCCCATGTAGCCCAGTTTTCATGCCAGTGGTTTTCTTGTAGCATGTAGCAGTGAGAAACAAATTCCTATGTCCAAGTCTGCTATATCTCTCATATAGTCAGTAATCAAAAGAGTGGCCAAATATCTTTGTCATATTGTGACTGGAGGGGTAACCTCTCTTTCTAAAGCTCCTTTGAAAAACTGATTAGTTGATTACATGAATAGTTCCTTCTTCTTGTTTCAGTTCTGCAGGATTTCTTTCCTTAATTTCCAAGTGGAAATTATGAGCCTTAGGCTCCTGCCTATTCGGTAATTTTCCTTTCCCATTATAGTTGCTCTTTAAATATCACATCACACTGCTTTTTCTGGGTATATGTGGAAAAAGATTCTCCAGAAACAGTTTTACTCTTAGCGATACTGGGCCCTTGATGTGAACTTAGTTGCATCTTTTCTTATGACTTGATCTTGTCTCATCTACATTGTCTTGCTGCCAGCAGCTCTAAGTGGTGAAGCTTTTAGCTGCTCTTTTAGCCCACACTTGTCAGGTGGCATTGTAAGGAACTGTGTGTTCAAATAGGTGTGTTCAGTGCAGTCTTCCCAGTTTCAATCCAATCATGCCTCACAAGATTAATTTCTTGAGGCATTTGTATTCCAGTCTGAGGTCAGTAACATTCCCCAGATTCTTAAGGGTCTGTCTTCCAGGATCATCAATCACTGTGGCTAAGCAAGGGAAAGGACAGCAAGAAAACTGCTCTATGGACATGGCACATTACAATTATGGTGGGGCAATTGAGACTTAAAAAAAAAAGAAAGGCTTAAGCATAAGCTGGTAAGAGAGGCAGATGTTTCTGATTTCATTAGTAATTCAGAGCTTAAGTGCACTAATTTGTATGTGCCACTTAATCATCTCTGTCCTTCTGTCAATACCCATTCTGTTGCCAGGACAGAATAATTCCTGAGCTTTCTCTCACTTGCTTAATCCTCAAATTAAGCTCAGATTTGATGTGCTGCCTGGCTTACACTATCCTCACTATGCTAAAAAGACCAAACATTTGCCCACCACTGGAACAAATTGGAAAGCAATTTGAAGTTTGTGTAAATATTTTCTTATTTTTTAAAATTGTAATATATTATGGTTTAGAGATGAATATTTTTGAATTTTCACTTCTAAAAAGTAAGACTCGTAAGTCCAAGACTGAAGAAAATATTATAGTACCTTTAAAGATCCCATAAAATGAAACTGCTTCTAGAAAGTACATTTGCAATTACCTTTCTATTTGCATGCCACAGTGGATCTCAATTTGAACTTTTTACTTAAGATATAAAATTTCTTCTCCCCAAAATACACATTTCCATGTTGTTTTAGAGTTTGAAAGCCTGTGTGTTCAGTTAATACTTCAAGTTGGGAAGTAAATATTTGAAAAAACAAGTCAAATATAGCATCTGGCATGGCTTTTATTTTATTCCAAATAATTTTGATAGACTTATACAGTTACTTAAAGTATGGTTGTGTTTACTGTAATTGAAAGTTGTTTTTTTTTTAATTAGGGTTTTTATTATTTCTCATACTCTTCCAGACATTTTTTACTCTAGAGAATTTCTACAGAGATTTCCACTAAGAACTTCCCTATTCCAGTGTATCTGGCAGCTTCTTCTGTTTTCTCAGAGGGGAATGTTTGCTGGAGGCTGCTCAAAGTGATCACTGTAAGAAAAGCATTTTTCCCATCTCTCATGGGATTAACCCATCATCTGTGCTTTCTGATAGCATGAGTCAGCCTTTGTCCTTCCTCCTCCGTTAGAAACGATGGGAATTGGTAGCTTCTTCAGACAGGACATTTCTTTGTGATTAAATGAATGGAATTGTATTGGGTATGTTTTGGCAATTTAAGTGTTGAAAGGAAATTTTTGCATATCTCAGGATGAGAAAATTTAAACTGTGTTATAGGATATAGTTGATCCAAAACAAGTTTTGGATCCAAAATGCACGGATAAGGGCACCTAAGAAAGTGTGGCGACATTCTTGGGGGAAGAAGGAGATTAATAAAAATTATATACTTTCTACGTGTGCAGTGCTTAATTTGGGTTCCTTTTAGCATCCCTAGAGAGTATTTTAAATTATATGAATTTCCAAATAGATTTTTTACTTGATAACTTTACTAAACGAAAGATCAAATGGGGAGTTTCTATTAATAAGACAACCTAAAATTGCAGTCTTCTTGTATTCAGCATGTTACTGACGTGAGCCTAATAGATGCAGGTACCCCTATGTGGTCTATTAGAATTCTGTGTGTTACTGAAAATAGTCTCATTAACTGGTGCTATGGGGAGAGAGCTATAAACATTGTGAAGTCTCTATTGCAAGCAATTTAGAAGGCACATTTTGTATCCTTTCATTTCTTTCTTTCATTTATTATGAAACTTTAGTATATGCAGATGCAAGTGCTACACTTACCAAAAATAGAAAAGCAGGTGTTAAATAGAAGAGGCTGTGGAGCAGAAGGGAAGACTCCTTTCCCAATTTAAACATATCAAAAAACACCTCCAGCAACCAACTCTTACTCATTTGAACTGTTCAGCAACTGAAAAGCAGTTCTGAAGGTTCCTGCTGCTGTACTGGTACAAGACCATAACTCAAGTCAGTAATAATCTAAACAAGGAAAGACTGATCAAAATTATATCAAGATGAGGTGATTTACAGAAACCCCACACCTGTTTGACATGATTAACTCCAACACAGTTTTTAAGTATTGGATTACACCATTGTGCAACCTTTTTAGATTAGGAGTGTCCTCTATTTGAAGTTTCTAAAGTAAAGTATCAAGCAGCTTATAGCGATGAAGAATTGTGAACTCAAAATGCATCTTTTCTGTAAGTGTAATTACTTTCCAATAGAACCAATAAAGATCTATTGTGACTATACTAAAATGTGCACAAATGCAGTAATGATTCTTAATATGTTTAAATAGAAGAAAATAATCTGGAGATGTTCAGAGAGAAACACTTATGAGGTCTTATAATATCAAGTATATATTTCAGTGTCCACTTGTATCAACTACTGATGCTACCCCATGTCAGTACATGTGCTCCTCACTGACTGCTAGTGTGCCTTAAATGATATTTTATTTCTTTCTAGAGTAGTAGAGTACAGTTATGGTAGAGCTGATCTCAGTTTCTGCATCATATATTCAATTATTCTGTTTCCCAAAATAAGCACATGTACTTGATAGGGACCCAGTAGTTTTAAAAGTTAGACGTATAACCTTAGCTCCTGCAGCAAAATGATTTCATAATATTTTCCATTATCTGTCTGGAAAACTGCACTGTTTTCAATCGCAACTTTTAAGTAAGCTTAATTGAACTATTCATAATAGGTTAAAAAACTTTAAAAATACTCAAACTTAGATTAATCTGGTTAGGCTGTTAATTATCAGCAGGATTACCTTCAGCTATAATAAGGTACCTTTAAGCAGAGACAGGAATAGTGAAAACAGTACTGGCAGTCTCAGGAGTTATTGAAAGGATTTTGCATAAACAAAATGGTAATTTAACCTCAAATAAGTTTTTGAGATGTAGAATTGGAAATGTGTGACGGACTTTGTAAGAACAATCTGTTTAATCCTCTTCAGGATCTGTATGTTGTTACAATAGATTGAAAGTGTATCTTATTTAAAAATAGCAGTAATTACTTGATATTTTGCATATTTAAGAAAATTGCACGTACCTGAATCCTCAGAACTTGTGCTGGTCACATGTCAAATAATATTGTCATCGATTTCTGCCTTTGATTCACTACAGATATTTGGTAGATTGATGTACTTGTCAATATGAATTAGCTTTTCAATTTGAAATGCTGAAAGTCAGTCAGTCGAGTTAGCCTGCAGATGATGCCCAACAGAGGTTGTTCCATCACTCTTTTTATGGAAAATAGCACAGATGCTATCAATACAATGATTTTGTTCATAGGCTGAAGGTCTGCCAGCTAAGTTTAGGTGCTTTATTATCTAACTGAAGGTGGACTTGATCTGCTTTGCCAGTCCTTGTGTTGTGTACTCACTTTTGATACCTTAAAAAACACTGATTTTCATTTTTGGGGGGTTCAGTGTACCTACTTTAGTCATCAGTTCTTGAGTATCTCAGTATTCCATCAATATTCCAATGATATCTCAGTTCCTGTAATGCAGTCATAAATGAGAATTTTCTTGTTTTATGTTTCAACAGTTTTTTCCACATAGAATCCCTGTTTTTATTAAAGCTGCTCTACTGTGGACTGTGTTTTAGTGGAATGTGTTAAAGATGAAGAATAGCTGAGGCTGATCTTTGGTGTTTCAATAGACATTCATGCCTTGGTCTGCATGAGCTTTCACTTAGAAAGCAGTACAAATTTTGTAATTTTCATGCATTTCTGAAGGATTTCTTGTTCCCATGGATTTTTGCTAGTGGATATTTTGAGAGCCATTAAAAAATAAAAATTAAAAATTCCTAGTGGTGTTTTAAACAAGGCCAGGTGCTTATCTAGGCTTTTACAACATCAACAGATGGTAACATGGGAAACACGGTGTTCATTGACTGAGATTACACAGCATGGTGTGATGTTTGGATGTTTTATTTTCATTGTTGCAGAACAGCTGCATCAGCATAACCATCTTTTCTGTCCTGGAAATAAAAAAGCAATAGTCAAAAGGGTCATGTACTTTCAGTGGGTATTGACTTTTAGCAAATTAACAGTCAGTACAATGTCATGCAATTCTTGCAAGAGTACCAAAATTATATTAAATGGAAGAGGATATAGCTAAAAGCTCTTCAAAATTTTCTGTTTTCAAAGGGTCACGGTACTAAGTTTTTGTTTCATGTCTTTTTTTCCAGAATGTCATGAAATGTACATACATACAATGAAATGTATACATTTTAATAAATTACATTCTTGTTTGGAAGGTTTTGCTGATCTCTTCCCTTGGAGTTCTTTGTTCTTGATATTACGAAAGTCTTTTGGACTAATTTGGCTTTCTTTTATAAGTCTTCACCATAACAGCAGTCTCTTCAGACATACCGAAAACATTGCAAATAAACCTAAATATAGTACTTGAGCCTTCATGAGCATCTTATTCCCTCACCTCCTTACTTAAGAAAAGTAGCAATAGTAGTAATTCTTCTATTCACAGATGTCATTGTACGTGGTTTTCAGGCATTATTGCTTTCCAGCATAAAGGCTGGTATAAACACTGTTTTCCTGACAACGGAAGTGCTTTTTTTTAGTATTACTACTCAAGCTGTTCTGAGATCAGTACAACTTTTCTCCACTTTTTTTGTTTTAGGAGAAATTAGGAGGCAACAGCTAAAATGGACATAAAATCCTCTGAAGTCACTCAAAATTCCTAAATGTGCCTGATGTGCTTCATAAAATTGATTGTCCTTTTCCACACTCCCCCTCCCCTAAAAAAGACTCTGGTTCTCCCTTCGTTTCTTTTGGAAGTTTCACCAATACTGTTACATAAAGTCAGATTGGATTTGTTGTTATTTAAAGTGTGAGTACTTAACTTGCCACTTTCTTCCCTAGCAGAATAATGTACCTAATGAGGACAGAAAAAAGTTTTAAACTTTCATTGAGATCACCAAAATGGTTACTTAAAAAAAAAAAAAAGAAGAGGGGGTATAATGATTTTTATTTAATAAATATAGCCCCTTAATGAGACACTGACCTGTGCAGTTTTGCTAAGAATCCTTGTGCTTAGATTCAGCTGTAGGAAATGCAAGGGTTGATTTCCAACTATTTTTGCAGCAACTATTTTATACTCTACTTTATATAAGTTTAAATACTAGTTTATCATTGCACAAAACTTGAGATACCAGATTTGGTTGAAGAAAAGATGATTTCAAGTCTGTAGGTTCCTGAAATAACAAAGGTAATTGTTGTACTCCCTTTATTTGGGATATGTCTTTCTGATGCCTGCTTCCATGAGTTAGGAAGGTAATACCCACATTTTGTGTAAGGGCACTTTGTCAACTTTTCAGAAGCTGGAAGAATTTCATAACAGGCAAGAGATTATCCACATGTTCTGAAGCCAAAATAATTTCGGTGTGATGGTGGTGAGAGTCTCTGTCCAGAGAAGATGTATCTAATTGTTACAAGACCCAAGTATGGATGTTAGCTCAGATTGAATATAGCAAGGGCTTTTGGTCTTGGGGAGTGCCTGTGGCATATCACTTAGGTAAAAAGGTGTTTGCTGCCTTAGCATGTAACAACTGTGTCATAGAAGAGTCCTGTTAGGATGCTGTAATTAATGTAACTGAAGTACTGGCAGTCCTGGCTGAAGTGGAGATGACCGCTGGAAAAAGTCCTGGTCATACAGGTTAAGAGGTCAAAGAAAATTCAGTCTTGTGTCAAGGCTGCAAGAACATGAGCTGGACTCCCATTAGGGCTAAGGGAAGCCATGTGGAAGTTTAACTTGAGAAAAATTTATCAGGAGCCATGCATCACTGGGGCCATGGCTCACAGATCACTTTGCTTCAAATGAGCTTGTCTGCAGGTTAAATTAAACTTCATAAATTCTTCTTTTTTGGCAGAATTAAGAGCCCATTGACCCTGTCACAGCATGGCATTTCAAACCTACTTAGACCACCAAACTCTTTTTGCACTTTCACTGAAAGATGATTGTGTTGTTGCAGGTGACATTTGTTGTAGAATAGAGCTTAATGAAGGAGAAGAACTGTTTGCGCTTAGCTTTCCTTTCTCCTTTTCCCTCTGCTCAAGGTGAATTTAAATTCCTTTTTGAGTACAATGCATAACGGACAAGGCAGCAATTATTCCTTGCCAAATTTATGGTTACTTGATTATTTACATCAGCTGAAAGAGGCCAAAATCAATGGGAGCTCTTTTGTGCCAACAGTGGGACTTCATTTTATCCCTGTCAGAGACCTAATTTGCCTCAGCAACTGCTATTGTCAAAGTAGGGCAGAGCCTCTGTCCCTGAAGACCTTAGGCCAAATTGCTAATGCTGCTCTCCTTTCTGCTGTTCTAGACAGGCAGTAGACAGTCACAGAGAGAAAACTAACTTTTTAAAAATTCACTACTTGTGAATGATATCTGTTATTTCCAGGTCCTCTGTAAGATAGCTCCAGCTCTTCAGAAGTATGTGGGTTTTAAAGTGAAATATTTTGAATACATTGTCCTTCTTGAGCCCCCCTTCTGAGAAATACCTGAGTTTTGTATTTTCATCATTGATCCTTTTTTCTGCTACTCTGTAGAAATCTGATGTACATTTTAAGCACTATAGGCAAAAGGTCTGTCTTGAAGATGTTTTGCTCTTCCTGAGGAAGCTGTTGTGTATTTAATTTCATGAATGTTGTACTGGAGATCTGCAGTTCACCAACTCTCAGCACATAATGTAACACTGAACAAAAGGGAATTTGTGATCATGTCGGACAGTGTGGCCTATGTACTACTTCAAGTTACAAATATTTAAAGACGATTGACCATGGTGCTGGTTACTTTTTCTATGTAGCAGGGCTTGAACTCTACTCTACGTTGTCATAATTTCAGTAGGACCCTGATAGGAGCTCAAAACTACTTCATTCAGTTTCAAATTTGTCTATTCCTTGAACTGGGATGACCAGAGACACCACAATGCTCACTCCTCAAGGGAGATGTGAGATCAGAAAATATGGCTTTTATCAAGTACTGGAGGAAAATGCACAACTTGTTACAGGTGAGAGATTCCTTTAGGAGGTGTTAAGTTGCAGTAATAACAGTCTTTGGTTTTGCAAGTGTCTGACACAATAAAAAGAAGCATTTGTCACTTACAGTGACTTTTTGGATCTGTAGAATATCATTCTCTGATGGGCTTCATTTCTTTTCAGGCAGGATTACACTCCTGTTTGCTTTAGCTTTAGTTATATAAACACTGGGCTTTCTGAGATGCGTATTGCCTTTAAGGTCCACAGTCTCAAGGGTTGCTACAAGTACTTGGCACCCTTGACAGATGATCCATGGTTGTATTTTAACAAATCTACTCTATTACAAATATGTGTTCTCTTTGCATACCCTCTTATAATGTATGCATGAGAAGCACAGAGGGAAGAGAAACCATGTATGCACAAATATGTGGATATTGTTTATTGCTTGGTAGTTATTAAGGAGTCTCAGAGTTGTTTGGAAGTTGGTCTGTGATGACAGTTAGCACCTATGGGAAATGCCAGTGACCCAAAGAACCCATTTGGGGCTGGTATGTCTGAATATGCCTTATTTGCTTTTCAAGGAAACAATGGTTAAGCACGAAAGATTGAATTTTCATCTTGCATTAGTAAACATACAGCCAATTTGAGGTTTTTTTGCTGCTCTTTTTCTTAAAGTAGCCCTAGAATAGTAATATAGCTTAATATGTTGGACAAATCACTTTGATTTAACAGAGTGCATTTGCAAGACAAACAAAATGCAATGAAGAAGGGCTTTAGAGAGAGATGCACCTTGCATATTTGCCTGTGACTTTCTGCTCTGAAAGTTTTATAGCTTGATTTTACTAAATATACTAAATATACTTAAGACATGGGGCTTTTCATCTGAATAGGCTTTGTGGGTTTTCTTTCTTGTTGTTGATTTGGGGATTTTTTTGTTTGTTTTGGGGGGTTGTGGTTTTTTGTTTGTTTATTGTTGGGTTTTGTTTGGTTTCTTTTGTTGGTTTATTTGCTTTTTATTTTCTCCTTTGTGGTGTTGCCTCTTTTTGCGTATTTTACACTTTTTGCCATGTTGAACCTTTTTCACATTATCAGTGAATGTCTTACTTGGCACAAACTTCTGAAGTGGAAACCGGCAGCAGAAGAGACCCATTCTGGGAATATATATTGCTCTGGACAATTCAGTTCTTAGCCTTCATCCAACTGTGTACCACAGGTGGGGGGAAATGCAAGGGTCAAGTGTGTCTGCCCTTCACAGCTGTTTGGATCAGTGTGTTTGAAATGGGTGTGCTCACCTGCCATGTCTTACTAGTGCACTGTCTTGCCCTTTGGTGCTGGTCCTATGTAAAAAGTCCATTTTAGTATTTATTTATTCCACACAAATATGAATATGCAGTGGATTCTCTCAACCTCACAACTTAATAGAAATTCTTGCTCTGTTATATTTTTGTTATGTGTGCTTCATCTGCTCCTTCTCCCTTTGTTGGGACTTAAAGCAGGCAGAAAGGGCAACAGGATTTGATCCCGCATGGATCCAGCATCAATCAAATGCTAGCACACATATAATGAACTACTTCAGCTGCATGACTGCCAGGTCTATTTTTTGTGTCTCATACCTACAATTAAACAGTTTTTATCTAAATTCTCAGGAAGCACTAATCTATAAGTTTTCAGTTACAACTTTTAAAAAAAAACTCTATATGAATGATTGTGGATATTTTTAAAATTCTTTTCCACAAATTTTCTTTATGCTGACCACACTTTTTCAGTGCCAGCCAGTTTTTTGTGAAGCTCCATTATGAAAACAAATCAAACCCACAACCTCCCTTCAAGAAGTTACTACCTAATGAAAAGCCAAAACGGGCCGAGTTGTAAATGCTGTAAGGTGACCCAGTGCTCGTGTCCTTGTGAAGCTGACTGTAACCTTCATCCTATGCTTTTATGTGTGAATCTTCAACTTCTTTCCACCAGCACAAACTTGGGTGCTTCTGAAAAGTAGGTGGAGTCCTTGACTTTAAATGAGAGTTAAATGAGAATAAAAGCATTCAATAATTCAGTGGAAATGGAGTTTCTGAGTAACATTAAACAATGAAAGCTCTGTCTGAATAAATTTGAAAACCTATTTGTTTCTTGTATAGTAGCTAGTAATAAAACAGGGCTAGAGAAGCCTTAGGCACATTATATTTAAATAAGCTTCTTGTTCAAGCCAGAGCAAAAGCTGCAGTTATGGATAATGCACCTTATATTTTATTTCTAGAGGAAATATTGTATTATAATTTCAATTGTAAGTGCTCTTTACTTTTGTCAACAGGCCACTGATAAGATCTCTGTGTGAGCCTCTTTGTTAACAAAATGTCACAGAATGCAAAAAGATAATAAAACTTCTGTGAGGAATATAATTCAGTGCTTAATATCTCTGGTAGGATGGGGTATTTGAAAAGAAAAGTGTGCTTGCAGCACTGGGAAACACAGCAGCAAGTTCTGACTCTCTCTGCCTGAGTGTGCTGACAGCCCACGGCAGCCTCCTGTCTTGCACATTGTCTGTTCCCCTGAGCACCAGGTATTCTGAGCTTGACTTACCTCGTACAGAGGGGTGACAGTACCACATGAGAGCACAGCAGTGTCACTTGCTCCAGGCATCAACATGTTGCACATGGGGACTGGTGTTAGGTCTGGCAGAGATGGTAGCACAGCCCGTTTTGGCCTTTACTCTTTGCTTTGATTTTGAGCATATACAAAAGGATGATTAAGGCTTTCCTGTTTCCTCTCTTCCTTCTCTCTTCTGAATTAAACAGGTTTGCTCCAGTTTTTGAGCCTTCTGTAGGTGTCTCTGTTGAAACATAAATTACTGCCAGCAGCCTGTTGAATTTGAGAGCAAATTGATAATATTCATTCTAGTTATACTCCTTCATCCTGCAACTGGTTTGGGATTCCTGGAACACAGCTTATCCTGGCAACACGCTAGGGGACACTTTCTCCTCTTTTTAATATGTATTTGGGGGATGGGATGGCAGACTTCAGAAGTACTACAGATGCCAAAGGTGAAGTCAGCAAATGCCCCAAACTTATCCTTTGGCATCTATCTGCTTTTCTGGGCTTTGTACTGAGTAGGCTTTAGCCAGAAAATAAGTCTGGTGAATGAACTGTGGTTATTGGAGTGAGTTATTAAATACAAAACATGGTTATAAACCAGGCTTTAAGGCAGACTGTTCTTTTTGTCATGTTCATCTGACCCTGATGCGCTCAGAGTTATCTCATGGAGTTTAGCCACGCATCTTCCTGTCTCTCCTTCATATAACACCTAAAAGAAAAAGAAGCTGAAGGCCTGTGCAGTACACTTAAAGGTAAAAACAGATGCATAATAAAAAAAAAGTAAAAAAAAGGCATTTTTTGCTGGTTTGACACTTAAACAAGCAAACACAAATTTACTACTAGTAAGCACATATAGCAACCTTAAAAGTCACAAAATAGGAGCTGTATGATGTGAGTTTGGAAGGTGCATGTAAATGGGTACTTCTTACTGAGTCTTTATGTTAACTTCTTACTCTGGTAAATGCTGGGAATAATTTTCAGACTACATTAAAAAAAAAAAGAGAGGAAGAGAAGAGACCAAAACCATCTATGTGTAGCAAAGATGACAGGTCAGTCATTCAGGCATTGCAGTGGAAAACACTTCTTTCTGTGGGAGATGCCAGGAGGATCAGCAGCTTTATGTGAAAAACTGCTCTCAACCATCCTGTTACTTAAGAACACTTGGTATTCCCCTGAAAGTCCTTAGATAATTGTCGGGAGCTTTAATGTTGGAATAAGATTTAAAATCTAGCAGCAAAAAAAAACCGTGCAGTGACTGGCTCCCTTGATGCCTTCCAGTAAATCAAGTCTTTTTTTTTTATGGTTCTGAAATTCTAAAGGTCTTCAAAGGAGGTTTGTCCCAGCTTTCTGTAGTGTTTTCTAACTGCCTTGGAAACTTCTTTTAAGTCAGAAATGAAGGCATTATTAAGAAGATCACTGCAAGTTGAACTTTACCTTTATTCTTTAACCTGAGGTGTTGCATTTCAATTTTGCCTCGCTAATTAAAGGAGGATTAATTAATTTCTTGTTGCATGTGCCTGAAAGAATATGTGATTAACAGTACTGTTGCTCCTGCATATGGATATCTCTCTTGTGTTTCTTCCATGTGTTTGAGTTCTAGACAATGAATGTGAGAATAATTCTTCCCAATTTTGTGGCTACAAAATAGAATGATTTCATCCCTTAATAGACTTGAGTATTTGTGGTCCTTGATCAGAACTTAGATTTTTAAGGCTTTTTATATTACCCACAGCACTGATTTATTAAGTACTAACTTGTTCAGTTTGAAAAAAAAAAAAGGATTAAAAAATTGTTCTTTTCATATGTTCAGTGGAGATAGAGGTAAAAATTAAGTATCACGTAAAATAGAGAAGCTAATTAATAAAACTCCAATTATTTTAAAAGTTCAGACATAGAAAAACCAATGAACCCTAAAGTTTCTAATTTTCCTTCTCCTTCTGAAGCACAAAATAGTTGAAGATCTGCTTGGTAGCCCTTCAACATAAAAACATAGTCATGCTTATTTGCATGTTAGCTACATTTAAAAAAATGTAAAATTAAGTGTAGCTTGCATTATGACAATTTTAAAAGCTGTTTGTGCTACCAAACAATTAATATCAGATTGCATTCACTTAGCCATCAGCAACAAGTCAATTATATAATGCATATTATATATTATGACTATATATTCTAAAGCTAATAAGCCTATTAGTTTCATGAATCTTTGAATTCTTTATGAACTTTGATTATTAGAGTTGTCTTTTCTTCCATTAAGATTCCGATGCTGGGGAAGATAAGTAAAAAATTGAGAGAACAAATGAACCATAGTATGTCCTGCAGTTTGAAAGTATAAATGTATTGAGTGTTATGAGCATGTTTAGGCTCTAAGATCACCTTCATGTTCATGAGGTGATGTTTATAAGGTTTTGTGATCAAAGATCAAGTGTGAATGTCCTTGAAATGTGCATTTCTCGCACAGTCTCTTTAAATTCTGTTAGAGTATTTGAAGTGCTATAGTGGTTTTGTGCATTTTCTCTCTGGACCCAAATGTTGCTGCTGTGTGCATTGTATTTATTGTGTCAAATCTGGTTTCATCAGTGGCTTTGAACGAGGGTGTGTGGTGGTTTTGTTGTTACAAAAGAGATTTTTGCAGTAAAAACGGAACAGAGTTCACTAGGAGATGCAAAGCTCTTTCCTGTCTAATCACAGGTCTTCTGTGGTTTCGTTTTCTGGCCCATGATGATGCAAGAATTTTGTCTCCTAATCACTTGGTGGCAATTTGATTAATGTAATTCAGCTTAACTATTTTCCTTGTTATTGAAACATTTATTGTATTTGATAATAATCAGATGAGTTGCATCCTTTTTATAGGGCTTAATCTTGAAAGAGGATTGTTCTGAGATAAATGTGACTGAGAGCATTCATCTAGCTGCACAATGCATCAAATAGTAAATGGAGACATAAATACATACTAGGAAACTAAATAGAATACACTCAAGTTAGTTGGCTGCAAATGCTTGGAATTTCGATTTTTCTTGTTAGTTTTGTAACTGTATTTATTTGTAATCCTTGGTAGCTATGCAAACTTATTACTGCATCCAAATTCTTTCCAGGACGAAGTAGTAAAGACAGTGATGGGTGTCACCTACCAGAGTAGTCCCTGGGAGCTTACTCAAGGGAGAAGGTGTGTCAAATATGCTCAATAGGATAAAATTCAAAAGGGAGAAAAATGGCAGGTATGAACATACTGGGCTGTACTGCTGTAGGAGGACTGTCGCAGGGTAGGGAAGTACTATACTGTGTAGCATGGGTGCCTGGAGGCAATTATGAACTTGGAAATTATAATGCCTGCCAGGTACTGGGGGATGGGCAGCTGAGGAGAGAAAAGGATTTGCTGTAATTTTGAGAACACATACTAAATCTTCCACCTTACTTGCCATGTACATGGAAGGAAAGTGTTTTCTTACACTTTCATTCCCTCTTTAGAAGTTCTTGCTATGAACAAATGATTGCTGCTTCCTGCAGCACCCACAGCACTGTGTGATTTGGATGGAGAGGTTGTGGAAGTTCAATTCTCTTCACTTTTCTCCAGTCTTTGTGGTATGTTCTTCCATTCTTACATACTTTACATGGCTGACTTGAAGCATCTCCCTTAGGAAAAGTCACAGCTACGTTTTAGAGGATTACTTCCTGAAACTTTGAATTGCTTCTGTTATTCCTTAAGGTGCTGCTAAGCCATAACCAGGAGTACCTGGCAACTTCAGTGGTATCATTACACACTGTATATGGTAAAAAGGAGAATCACTTATTTGTTTAATTTATCCAACTGTGGAGTTGGCTCAGGGGATCATTACACAGCTAGTGAAAAGAATGAATACTCTTTCTGGACTACATCATTTAAACCCTAATCTTATGACCAGTTGTTAAGACTTATTCCTGTAGTTTGAAAATTAATTTATATGTCCTATGGTATAAGTCACAAGGCCTTTAAGCCCCCCATCAGATAACTATTCTTTCTCCACTAACAGCAAAAGTTCAGTTTGGTGGGTGAAGCATTGTGGGTTACTTCTTTGATGCAGGATCCACAGCATGAAAAGATTTAAAATAAATGTTAATGGAACATCCTTGTAGTCCAAGTTAATTGATCTTTTTTTAGTGAACTTTGAAAACAAACAAAATCATCACCTTTTTGGTAAATTGCAATGTTATCAGGCAAGAAATACCAAAGTATTAGGAAATAGACTTTCTGTGGTTTGATAGAACTACTTGGCAGATGTCCATTTGCTATATTCAGAAGAGTAATTTTCTTATGGCTGCTTCACTGTGGCATGTTAAAGTTGATATAGAGGCACATTTGTTGGTAAATGTTATAAGGATTCTCACTTCATAGACAAAAATTTACTTCAAATAATACCAATTATATAATTTTTTATTCTTTTAAATACAGATTATAACTTTCTGATGGTTGTGCTAGAAATTAAAAGTGCACTTGTTTTTATATAGCAAAGTCCTAGCCAATACTCAAATACAGAATTAAAAGTTCATTGTTGAAAAGCTTACAGCTGAAGCATATCTTTATGGCTGAGAGTAGAGTTTTCTTTGGGTGGGGAGAGTCCTATTGCCTGTGGCTTTTGAAAATCCCCTGTAAAACCTCAAAATCAACTAGATCCAGGTTGATTCTTCCTGCAAGAGAAGGCTACTTAGTTTACCGAGAATCTAAGACAAATTAGAGGATAAAATAATATACAGGCAGACTGAGTCAAAAGGTACTTAATCTTCGAGTGTGGCAAAATGATAAATTACGCAGGATAACTTGTGATGGAACCTCATTAGACACTTGAGTCTAATGCTATTGCTAAGAAGTAAAGTAGGAAGAGACAACCATATGTTATTTGAATGAGATTTTAAACCACAGATACGGAGTTAGTGCTGTAGAATTTAAGATGCTCTGTCAATTATTTATAATAAACTCTGTAATTAAAATATGTTTTTCATGGTCCTTCCACTCTTTGGATTGAGTACTTGTCTGAAAACTACTAAATTAATCAGCTTTTCATTGATCAGTTTTAGTATCTCGAGGGATGGATATCCTTTACCAAGTAATAAATATATAAATAAGCCCTTGTAGAAAATTCCTTTAAATGTGTTTCTTAGGCGTGGATGGAATGAGGCTTTTATTGGACTAAGCTGCCAGAGAGCTAGAAAAGTGTTTTCATTACAGTCAAGAAAATTTTAAGGAAAATATTTTCAGGCTGGGTCGAAATATTGAAAGCCCCTTCTTTTTAGCTTGGGAAACTGGGTGTTTACTCTGAGTGTGGTTTAAAGCAGCCTGTAGAATTTTTTCCTTGGACATGCTGCTTTTTTGTGCACTGTCATGTTATATCACAACCAAACAGTCACCCTCTTTTCAGTTTCACCCTTTTAAATAAAAATGTTAATACATTAATGTAAGATAACTTGTTTCATTTCTGTGTAAAGAGAACAGAGTAAAAAATGCTGTTAAAGACAGACCATGAGGGACCTTGACGCTTTCTAATTTCCAGTGTGATTATTGCAAGCAAGCATCTTACGCCTGAAGAGGGAAAACAAAGAGGAAAAGCAGCTAACAGTCTTAGAAGGAGGCTTCCCCAGTTGTCTTTATAGGCTGTTGATCAATACTAACATTTATTTAGTCACTAGTACTAACTAGAAAGTTACACCTGACAGTGAAATTCCTGTCTGGCATAAAAGCCACACTTGATCCATACTCACTGCTCCCTCCCTCATTCTGTCAGTTAGGGTAAGGATTAAAAGCTTCATGTTTTGGTCAGTCCCCTAAGTGGAAATTAAATCTTGGTCTCTGGTTCAGTAAATTTCTTTATGCGTGAAATAGATGCCATGGCGGTACTTTCCTGCATATTTCCATCTGACATCTATTCTCTTTTAGATATACTCCAAGTATGAGATACTTCTTTCATTTTTTGTATTCCGAGTACCTTTGAAATGTTCTTTATTTAGGGCTGGTTTCTTCTGGGAAGTTCAGAAAAGACAACAACTTATATTCAGGTCTAAAATGTTATAAAATCACGGTTGAGTCATAAAGCTGAAAGTCCAAACAAGTTAAAAATAACAGGGAGAAAACCCTGCCGTCAAACTACCCAATCCTCTGCTAATCTGTCATGGTAGTGCAGTGCTGCCTGTCGTCAAGGCTACGTTATCTCCTCTGTAATTCTAACAAATTTTATTCTTGAGATTTAAAGTCTGGTCTCATTTGTTTGAGGAAGGCCACAGTCTATCTGTGTTTGCCTAGTGCAGAACTCTGTCATTGAATATTGCAGATATTGTACAGGGCAGACCATTGAATGTGACTGGTTGGTCCTTGTAAAATTACCTTTCCAAGGCAAACCAATACCCTTTCGTCTTACAGAAAGAATAAAATCAAATGGTTGCAGTGCCTTGGCTCTAAGCTCTAGGAACTCTGCAAACCCTTTCATGTAATTCATAGTCTGCATTGGAATCGCCAGTGTAATAGATACCTAATTGGTAATTTCAGCAGTCATATTTAAGTTACTTTTGTCTTATCCTGCTGCTTATTGCTCTTTATTGTAATAATTCAATTTGCTCGCTTGTCCTGATGAATTCCTGGTTCTTGAAGTACTATGTTGCTTGAGTGATTTGACTTCTGTGAGAGGTTAATCAGTGAGTCTCTGCTGAGTTGAAACCTTGGTGTTGGGTTCAATTGATAATGAACCTCAGCGTAAGACTGATCTTGCTGGAGCTGTGTGTTAACTCTATATTGTAAATGCTGATCTGCTGTAGAAGTGAGAAGGTATCTCCCTTCTGGTCTGATCAGAATGACACCAGATATTTTGCAAGGCAGGTGAAAGTAACACAGTGCTTTTGAACTGCTGTATTTTTTGTGTTCCTACCTGAAACTGTCTTGAGTGAAAACAGGATGTATTGATTTGCTGTAATCACCTATTGACCTCTAAGCCCATTACATGAGTCACACAAGGGAACATTATTCTTTTCATCTTTTTGTTGTCATTACTTGTTGTTACAAACCACATAAGATATATGTATGTTCTGTGTATAAACAACCTGCTTCATTCACGCTTAAGGTTCTTGCCCTTGTTTATTTTTCCATGTTTTCTAGAAAAAAATACTATTTTCCCATTTCTGTAGTTCGTATTCCAAAGTCAAATTGTGTTTAGTATGATGGTTTTATTGCATTTTTTGCCCATCATCTCAAGTGTGAAGCAAATGCTTTATAGAATACATACCTAATGTTGTTTTGCACATTGAAGTCTAAAAGACTTTTATCCATTCTGAAATTGAACTTTAGAGGTGTGTGTAAGATCATTTCAGAGTTTTCTTCCAGCAGCAATGGAATAACTTTTTTTTCCCCTTACCTAGTTTTGGATTCATTGGCTCTGCTGGTTTGTTTGCAGTAACTTAACATTTAGTTATTTCTGGATTTATACTCGATAAAAGCAGGGTTTTTTAATTAAATCTTTACAATGTGAGGTTTTTAGATGTAAAATTCTTCTAATTGTTTTATAATCACTGCATTAAGTGACTTGCTAAATAATAAGGCTCTTAAGTCTGGATTTGCAGGGCATGCACTTCAGAACCCATGCCTAAAAACAGTTTTTAACAAATGTCATTGTAGTTGTGTGTCACAGGCTTGCTGTACTGATCATCCTTTTTCTACTGATGGAAGTGCTTTTCTTTGGATGTCCCTTGCCTTTTGCAGGCTGCCATTAGTGACATTACCATTGCCTATAAAATGCTGTTAGCTGGTTGTTTTATTTTTATCCAGTTTTATGTTCTTATTTTAAGACTCGTAAGAAAATGCACCAAACTGTTCTAACAGCAAAAGTAACAAGAAGCTCCACTGGTTCTGCACATACATAATCTTCTGCAGCAATGCCTTGAATCCATCAGCAGTACATTGCTCTCCAGTGTCTTAAATTCCCAGTTGTGGGTCTTAGTATCTACAAGAGCACTTTGGAAGGATACTTCATTACACTTGATGTTGTGCTTGTTTTCAGCTGTAGATAATGTGTTTGCATGAGGGCTTACACTCACAGAATGTGAATTTCTTTGGGCTCTAGCATTCAAATATTTCATGTGTGTAATAACTGTAGTTTTTATAATAAAATTTTCATTTTCATTGCCAATGGTTAATGTAGAGTTATTTTTGTGGAAAATTATTACAGGAAAACTGTAATAGTAATAAGTAACGTAAAACTGTCTTAAAATGTCTACAAAACTGCTGCCTTTGTAGAGGCTATAGTAAATATACATTGATGTAGAACTTACTTGTTACTTTATTTTTCTTGTACAAATTTAGAATTTCTCAAGTACTGCAGTGTGCTTTCATGTGAGAGGGCCACTGAAAAAGTTATTTGGTACAATAATGCAAAGCATTATTCCAACACTGTGTATATACATATATATTTGATAACCTTTTGTGGAATTATGCAAATAATTCTTAAAATATTTATTGAATTATGCAAATATTTCCAGTAAAATAATGCCATAAAATATCCACCTCAGAGGGCATTTCATTTACATCTGATAGTACTGAGAGATCTAGAATGTATGATCTCTTTGATGACAACAGAAAATTGGGAAACAAGTTATCGAAGTATGAAGTCCAAGACTAAACGTAAAATTAATGTATATTTGGATTCAGTCCTGGAGTTATGAAGCTTCACTATAATCCAGCCTGACACCCACTTTCATTTTATACGCACTAGTATCTCTGAAGTGGATCTAAAGACTGTTTCTTACTGGTTTGCAAGGGGTTTTTTTATCCAAGGGCAGCAGAAAAAAACTTTAGTGTGCATGGGAATAGGAACTGGTTTTCTTGCAGGAGAAGAAAAGAGGTTCTCAAATAGCGATTGTAGTTAAATCTCTCACAGAATTGTTTCACTTTTTCAATCTAATGTGTTGTTTTTCCTTCTGTAAGTGGTTAATTTGGAAAAGAATAGTTTGTGAATGTGATTTTGAGATACTGTCACGTAATAAATGGGCTTTTTGCTTCCAGAAGCAGTGGAATAAATTCAGACAGTTTGTGCTGACCTGTCATATGGGCTGTAAAGCTGGTTGTGTTCTGTCACCTTTGGAAAACTTTCCTCAGTTTATTTTGCAAGCACTTCTGCCGTTTGTGTAATGTGCCCACATAAAACATACAGACAGGAGGCAAAGTACAAATAAAACAAGGAAAAATCCTACTAATGCCAATATTTTATTTTTTTTTCCCCTACAGAGTTTACTTTTAAAATCCTTACCCATACTGTCTATATCGGTATAACCCATTAGCTCAGAATAATTTTAAAGACAGCTTTGCTCCTAGTGAATTCATTGGTACTTCATATGGTGGTTGGATGAAGTAAAAAGAAAGTAAAGGCAATATATGATGCCCAATGTGTTCATAGGAGAAATAGTTGTAATGGGCTTTGCAAGTGATGGGTTGCTGGCTTGGTTTTAATTATACGTTTGCTGACTTGCTGGCATTATTACTGAATCCGGTTTTGGTGGTTGAGTAATGTGTGCTTGTAGGGAAGGCATTAAATAGCTTAAATAGGCTTTCACATGCACACGGGGTTTCCAGTGGGAATGGTTTGAAATGGAGCGATTTCCTCACAGCCACCCATGGGGTGTCAGGTTTCCTGCGGGCAAGCACAGGCTCATATGAAAACAATCTGCCTGCGCCAACCCTGCCCTCCTGAGCGGCCACGGGCCCGTGGTGGCTTTGTACAGCACTAGTTGCTTTTACAGCTCCAAAACCTGTTCAGTGACTAAATAGCTACCTTTCTGTTCAAGGGGAAGGAAAAGGGGCGAGTGAGGGGTTTTGGTCTGGGGTTTCTGCAGCCTCAGGGGTGGTGGTGGTTTTCCAGAGGGGAGGCCTCCAGGAAGGGGGAGTGTGCTTGGCTTCAGAGCAACACCAGGGCTGCTGGAAGGGAGGATGCTGATTACAATAATAAACAAATGCTGGGGATAGATTACCACACGGCTGTCAGAGCAGACGGGACCAAAGGAGGAGATCCCCAGTGAAGGCTTTGGAGGTTGCAGCAGGATTCTTTGCTGGACGTTTTTTATTTTTTTCCTAAACAAAGGAAGTTACTTTTTAGACGACTTTTGATAGGCCTTGGCTTTCTGTGGTGCATCATCTCCAGGGTGATGGGGGCTGGAGGTGCCTGATTACTGCCATAGCAGCACCAGCCCATGGGTGGCTGGCTGCAAGGAAGGCAGGGAGAGGAGAGATGGCCTCCTGTCTGGTCACACTGCAGTCTCCTAGGATGAAGTGTGTCATCCCATTTTAATTTCTCTGAGAAGCTGGCTTCTGATGCTTTCTATAGACAGAAATTTCTCTGGGAATTTTTCTTTTTATTCTTTGTGGTGTTTTTTTCCCTTGAGTGGACCAGCATGGAAGGGCTCATTCCTCCTCTCCACCCATCATATACCAGAAGATTATAGCTTCTCTTGTTTGGGGTCATTGAGACCAACCATTGAGCTTGAGGCCTGCAAGAAGCACTTGGATCCTGCAGGCGGTTGCTGAGGTGAGCTGGAGGCAGTCCTGGGGAGGTGTGGAGACAAGGAGATCCCCACAGAACTATGAGTTCAGGTTAACCCTGCAATGAGCATCACCCAGTTTCAGCAGCTCACTCCCAGGTGCCCAGCCTGGAACAGGGACGGGGAGGCTGTGACGATGGTGTTGTGTGAACTGTCCCTGGGAGAGCACAGCCTGGGAGAGGGGCACACACAGGAACACCTGGAGAATTTTGGAACTATATAGATGGAAAAAGAGAGAAACCTTTTGAAGGCTATAGACCTGGCTTGGAGGACACTTAATGATGATTGGCCTGAACTTCAGCTTACGTGAGTTGCTGACAAAACTTGAAAAGGTATGATAGGCGTATACTTGTGACTTTGAAAAAGGCTATGTGTGCCTTTGAAAACTACACAATAAATAAAAAGGGCAAGTTGATGTTTAACTTAGGTTTTCTCAATTGCTGTTAATGTCCTCATGTGCCCCCTGTTTATAGAAATCTAATGCTGCTTCTCTTCCATGTTTCAGGTCCTACAAGATGGCTTTTAGAGCACGTCCTCTGATTGTGGGCGTCCTCTGGGTTTTATTGTCTTGTTTTGGGTTTTTTTTGTTTGTTTGGTTTTTATTCCAAAGAAAATGAGGAGAAGTTTGGGCTTTGCTAGGTCAAGGGTATAAGGGAATGTTTCACGATGCCTGTGACCTTGTTCCACTGTTGACATAAAGCAAGTGCTCAGCAGCTTGCCATTAACTTTAGTTGAATGTTATCTAGGTCAAACTGGAAGATCTCATGATGGCTTCCAATGAATATTTATCTTTTCCCATTTTTTCATTTACCCTTCTTTTATTCAAACTAATTACTCTTTTCCTTACCAGGTTGTTTGGTAACAGTAATGCTGAAAGGCAGGAGGCTTGACTTTGCAGTGATTGTGCTGATAAGTGAGAGACATGAGAATGTTAAAAATCAGATTGTTTTCCTCTATTTCTCAGTACTTGCACTAAAATCTCAATTGTATGTTTGTAACCATTGTTAGATTGGCTTTGTGTACTATATTATTTTTGCCTTTTTTTAAAAATAATAGTTCACCTTACAAACTTCCTGTGTCCTACAAGACCAGAGCATGTAACAAAATATATAGTAGTTTGTTTACAAATTAAGAGAAAACACCTTAAAACTGTGGTCACGTGACAGGAGAGCAGATTGTGTAGCCTGATTGTGTAGGCTGATGTAAATCAGTTTCCTCTGTAGTTGCCAGTTTGCCAGCCTCATTTGCTGGGGTGGGGTATGCTTGAGACAGATACTATTCAATATCCCAGCATGACTCTTCCAAAATTAGC
Organism: Pachyramphus minor; assembly: GCA_013397135.1. Lineage (NCBI taxonomy): Eukaryota > Metazoa > Chordata > Aves > Passeriformes > Tyrannidae > Pachyramphus > Pachyramphus minor. The sequence goes on along the minus strand of VYXB01006405.1, from coordinate 241,728 downwards.
TAAGAGTAACAGCAAAAGCATTTGTGATACGATTTCTTTACTGTGTAGGCTACTTCCTCCTCTCTTGCTCCCAGTCTGTCATCTGGTCTTCACTCTTCTGTTAACTGCTTCTCTTTTAACTGCTGCTGGTAGCCTGTAAAGATTAGGACACATGCTGGACTCTCAGATGTTTCCTGACATCATTAAGGCAGAAGTTTTGAAACCAGTGATTCTAAAGTTTTGTGACTCATGCAAGCCCTGGCTCTGCAAACTCCAGGCTCTCCCCTGTGACTTTGAATATTCCAGTGTTTATTTTATCTTGAAGAAACTGATCATAGCAATTCTCAACACACCTAAACCTTACAGATCTCTCAGCTCTGCTGTATTTTTTAGCTTGAAGCTTGCTGTGAAATTTTTTTGTCTACTGTGCTGAAGGTTTTAATTTGTAATCCAATAATATGAATGCTTTGGTGCTGGAGCAGAAAGTTAACATTTTATTTGGTGGACTTTGACCACAAATGCTAAAATTTTAATCTGTGCTTATTAAGCAAGTTTTTGTGTTGTGGGTGGTGTGGTTTTTTTTTTTTTTTTTTTTTTTTTTTTTTTTTGGGGTTTTTTTTTTGTGTGTGTTTTTTTTTTTTTTTTTTTTTTTGTTTTCTTTTTTTTTTTCAAAACAAGCTCCCCTCCTCCTCCCCAGCTTCATCTCTCCCTCTTAGGGTTCCCCACACACCCATCCTGTTCTTCCTAAGGAGTTTGCTGCCAGGAGAAACAGCATTATGACAGCAATCCTGGCTTGCAAGCTGCTTTCAGTTTTCTGGATTTATTAATATATGTTCTACAGAAGGAATTATGAGTGCTGTTGCTGTGGTTGTAATGCAGAAGCCAGATGTCATTTGCAGAAGTTTGCACGGCACTCCCTTCCTATGCAAGAGCAGAGTCACATTACACTGCTGTAGGCAGGGCTGCTTTGACTTTGTTCAGTCACAATTATGTGACTGCTGGAATTAGTATTAAAACACATTTATGGTGCCCCTCAGATGTTGAGTCAATGCCATCCAATGGAGGCACAGAGGTTGTTGAAGGCAGGTTGGCATTCTCAGCCTTCCTGTAAGTTTATCATCATTCTTGTGATGAAATTAATCTTTACCCACACCATATGTCACCTCTTATGGTATTATCTGTGAGGCTTAAGTGCAAGTCAAGATAACTTTTTAGGGAACTTGAAGTTTTAATGTGAGGCTCTTGGTAATACAAACCTTTCAAATGTCCCAAAGTGGTTTTTCCCAAAAAAATTTTCTTTTTTCTTCACGAAATATCTGAGAGCTTAAGTAGGAATTAAATTTCTGTCACATCTAAAGACAACTGCTTTGTAATTACTCTAATCTTACACTATAATTGCAGTGGCTGTGGTGATACCCAGTGTGGTCTGTGTATGACACTTGAGTTTTTAATGTCCTTCTTCATACACATTTCCTCCACTGGTGGATTTATGGTCCTGGCAATTCTTCCCAAAGGTTTGCAACATGTACTGCTCTTCTGAATGTGGATTCATTATAAATGGATCGCTCAACAGCAACTGCTACTGCAGACCTCTGAAAGAGCAGATGTGATGAGCCTTTCCAAAGGCATCACTGTCCTCTAACACCAGAGTAGAGACTATTTCTATGAGATTTTTTTGAACATTTTTTTACAAAAGCATCCCTTTCTCCCAGAATTTTTAAGGAAGAGACCAATAAAATTCCAGTTTCCCTTTCTCTATGGCCATCCTCTGCCATGCCCTAAATCTTACTCCCTCCTTAAGAGTCATCAAAAAGCGAAAAGCTCTTAGTGAAGCAGAGGCTAAAAGGAACATCTGACACAGCAGTGGTTCCAGGGGCAGTTGACAGCACCAGATGGAATGTATCTGGTTCAAGATAGACTGAACAATCTGCTATTTTAAAAAAAAGTCCATTCCCTTGCTACCTGCTGTGAGACCTCAAAGAACAATGTTCTAGCTGTTGTCTGCAGCATACAGTTATGTCCTTTGGTTGCACTGACATTTTTCTTTCAGCTGTTTTCTGCAGATATTTTGATGAGCAGTCATTACATTTATTCCTGACCTTTGAAAGAGGCAAGTGCAGCATTTTTGTAACTATGTCTTTGCTGACTTGGGTGTTGTCAGCGAAGGCAGTAATTTTTTTGGGACTTTGAATTCTGTGTACCTGCACCAAGTCTGCTGACATGCTCCGGTCACAGGCATGATTTGTATCAGGTGGAAGAAGTACAAAAGTGTCCTGGCAAAATAGCCTAGAAGTAACCTTTGCTAGGGAAAATGCAGTTTTTCAAGCTATTTTTCATTCATGAAGAGTCAACTTCAACCCCACTAACTCCTTTTAAGATGTACATGTGGTTCAAAAGCTGCAACAGCTTGCCTGTATCTGGCTTGTACCTGGAGATTAAAATGATGCTGCAGTCTATGTGCCAATGCAGAACACTGGTAGTCTTGTTGCACAGCATCAGCATCATGCCTGTATGTCCATTTCTTGCAAGCTTTATGTGGTCTATGTGGCAAAACTTGTCATCCCTGCTCTGTGGTCAGATGTTTGCGAAGATTCAGTGGAATTCTGTTTCCTAATAAACATAAAAATGATTAAAAATTGGAGTGTAATGCAGAATTCTGCTTTCTCTAGTGGGTTTAAAAAACATTGGAGTGAAACATTGGTAAGTCCTGTACGTAAGTGTCTTAAAATCCCCTGTGAAGTTAGAATTTGGTATAGATTGCTGTTGACCTTTTACTTAAGAGATTAAGACAAGTTTTGTGTCTTATATGTAGTAAAAAATTGGTTAAGGGTTCTTGATAATAGAATCTGTAATGTTATAGGAAAATCTGTTTGTTTACCTTACAGAATAAAATAACTTCCCTGTTTTAGATCTTTGTATCATTACTCCAGCACTTTTGGTAGTGATAATTCAATAGGATAATATTTTGCACATTTTAAAATGCTGTGGAGTTTTTATGTTATGTTTTTATCTTCAACAGAAGGGTTTGGACCCTTTAAAGAAGGAAATACTTTGCCTGTGTTACTGTCTTCATTGGTATATTGCCATTATAGACAAATAAAATGTGAAAAAATGTGAGTGGAAGTGAATATGCTAATAGCTTAGAGGGGTTGCAGAGTGAATTAAGGCCGTCTGGGCTCATCATTTAGAAAAAAGACACTAGAATGCCCGTTGTCATGGGAATGCTGTTGGTTTGGTTTGGAGTTTGCCTTTATAAAGTACTAATAGTTTCCAAATGGCAATTATGCCTAGTGTTGTAACTGTTTTTAACAGATCCTTGCAGTCTGTAGGGGGCGAGGGAGAAGACAAAAGTTTAATAGCTGGTTGATCTTGGAGTTGGGCTCACAAAGTTTGGTTCTGTTCCAGTCTTTGTCATATGTCTTCTTTTACTCTGGGCACATCGCTCCGGTCTGCCTCCGGGCTGTTTTGATGGCAACTTCAAGTGGAGTCTGCTGTGTCTTTGGGTCCTTCTCAGTATTGCCATCTGTAGCATTACTGAGTAACCCATACCATATTTATACATTCTTTGAAGACACCTGCTTGTCAGTTGACATCATATGATAATTTAGTATTTTATTTTATAGAAATGAAAGTAAGAAGTTGGTTTCTTAGTATGGAGACAAGGTTTAAAATCAGATTCAAACATAAAATGAAGTCTTGAATCCTACATGAAGAGGGTTGAAGAGGGGTAAAGAGAAGCAAAGAAGCCAAAGAAGATTCAGAATGGAAATAAGGGGAATTTTGAAGCTACCAGACCAAAGTGGAAAAGATAGGCAGCAGTTTGATCTTAATACTTCAAAGCAATTTAAGGAAAGTGGCAATCTTCTAATAGTCTGGCAAAGGTGAAGTACATATCTAAATGCCAATCTAGTTGTTTCTTCTCCTTCCTGTCTTTCAACACTTTCACCTTGATTTATATATAGGATGAATTCTTTCCTAAAAGGGCATTCTTTTAATTTAGGACCTTCAAGCAGTTGGGCATGTAAACAAATTTGTTGACTACATACAATATCCAGTTTACCAGATAGGTGCACATAAATATTTGCAAAATTAGCAAAATATAGGAATGCTTCTCTATAGGAATGCTTCAAAAAATTAAGTTGATAAAGCAAGAAGTCCTTTTCTGTTTACAGTGCATTTCTTTAGGTTTCCTTTTTCCTTCTTTTTTTCTATTGTGTTTTTGCTGATTTTTTTCCTCTACATACAATTTTGTTCTACTTGCACTCTAAGAGCACTCTGACCCAGATCCCCTTTGCATTTGGCTAACAACAGTGACGGTATTTCATGTTTGTATCGCCCTCTTTATGTGGCAAAAGCAACAGAATTTTTTCCCTCTCTTCTGCATCCTCCAGTGTGTTGTCCTTGTGATTCTGAATATGGGAACTTCCATGTGATAACAAGGAAGTGTTTATAATTTATTCTAAAGTATTGCAAAATTTAAAATGGATTAACTCTTATTAGAATTAATCCTAACTGGGGTCTGAGCAGGGATAATCAACTTCTTTCATCCCCTTTTTTTTGCCACATAGAGGACAATAGAGAATCAAAGATCAAGAAAAGGGTGGGAGAAAGATCAGGATGAACATGAATTGGTATGTTTACAGAATGGGTAGAGTTCTTCACACTTTGAAGAAACAAATTCTAAGGGAGGGCAGTCACATGTTTACAAATCTCATAAGGATTGAAAGATTTTGATAACACCATGAATAAAGGAGATTATTATCAATGACTCCCAATTACAGCAGATAGTTAGGCCAAGGTGGGAACCCATCATCCTTGTTAGCCTTCCAACAGAGGACAATACTTGAATAAAAATACGGATCTTCTTTATCATTATGGGAGAATAACTAATTTATTTTGTTTATCTCTTGCCATTAGTAATTTTTCACATCTCACCTTCTTGCTGCTCTTCTTCCATGTGCACATTGATGTGAGATATGTTATTTGAATTTCCCTCCATCTTTTTTTGAGGACTGTGATTAATTTACATTCATTAACTTAATCAGTCCTATTGGTTCGTCCATCAGCTGGCAGTGTTTTTTTCCTGCTGGAAAATAGAAATCAGAAAAGAGAGAGAGAACTTAATTAGCAAACTTGGTTCTTTGAACTGAGTTGTGTCAACACTGCTGTCACAGATGGGACTCAAGAATGTGAACAGCAGATTTACTGTGCCTTAATGAGTGTAACATGGTAACTGGGAAGTGCAAGAATCAAACCCCACATTGAATGAAACATTTTTGAGCAAGTATGCTGAAGTGTCCTCTCAAGTATAATTAAAAAATGTTTTATGAATGTTCTAGAATGAATGGTTTTAGAATTAATATTGTGATTGTAGAATGGAAGATTAGAGATCAATTTGTTTTCAATGAAGTTGTGTTCTATGACTTTGAAGAGGTAAAGAAATATATTTGACATGATCAGGCTTTTGTAGCACAGATGAATTAGAATTGTGCAATTAGAATTATAACTGCTGTATGTAGTTGTACCTCCTGGTATGTGGGATTGAGCTGGTTTTCACTGCATCTACATGTGTTGGAGATGTAAGGGCAGGAGGTACAAATGTTTTCAGATAAGCATCTAATTCAACTGATGACTCTGCTGTCTTATTTTGGTTGGTTGGGTATCACACACTTTCGTTTTGCTTTTTCAGTTTAGATGTCATTGTTTGTATCTGTATTCAGAATGGTGATTTTTATCAGGTGTTTTAAAGACAGCAAAACTGGGGTTTTGCCTGTTTTAGAATGGTGAATCTCAAAGCAAAGAATAGGTGGTTGTCCAAAGTCACATAGTAGCTCATCTGGACAGCCAGACCTTTGCTGATGCCTCCCTCTCTCACCTCCTTCCCCACTGCCCCATTTTCCTCCCCCCAACTCTCTGGCTGTATCCTGACTTCTTTTTGCTTTCTTCCCTAACTCAAGAAAGCTTTCATACTATCTGAAATTCATAGCTACTTTCCACTTTCATTTGTAGATGTCCAAGCGGCCATTCTAAGATAAAGCACTACATCTTTAGGATGGGAAGGTACAGGAGCCCCCTCCTGTTCTGCTTTTGGCAGCAGATGGTGATTACTGAGGAGCTGACTGGAAGAATAAAAGCCTTTAGGGGATTTCAGTTATTTAATTTCTTCCTTTGCGAAAGAAGTTTATGTACATCTGCATCAAGTTCCTGTCGTAATCTTTGGTGATTAAGCCTCTTGAGACAGCCAGTACACCTCCTGGCTTTCCACATATTTATATTGCTTTATGAGAGTGTACATAGATGCTAGAAAGCATTGGGGGTGATGCAGGAAGTTTTATTTGCTCTTATACTGTGTTTTAAAAATAATACTATGCTCAGTTAGATGAAGACAACATCTGTAATATGTTTCTTGAGGCAGATGGTAGATGAGAGAATAACATGGGTATAATTTCTAAGGGGAGGAGAAATGAGTCAGCTGAATGAAAATCACAAGCACTTCTTTTTCTTTTCAGTATTTATTTACTGTGAAATTATAAGATTATAATACCTCCTGCTGTTTTATGTCTACCTCTCCATATATTTCAGGTCATGGTGTACAGTAGTTTAATTGTAAAAATGGACCTGTGGTTGTTGTAGTCATTTAGCTGCAGTTTAAGGACATAGATTTTAGTGAAAAGCTTTTTCATTACATATGACCTAAAATATTACATAGAGTCTGAATTTCACTGGACTGTGTAAGGTTTCTGGAATGTTTTGTTTAAAAGAAGAAAGAGCCACCATAGCTTAGGCTGTATCTGTCTAATTTCTGAAAAGGAAATGACTTCTAGAGCGTTTGCAAATGCCACACTGTGTGAAATGCGTGGGTGAACAGTAGACAATTAGTTACCTTCAGTGCTACAAAACATAACACCACAGAACTTCGTGTTTATAGTTCCATTTCCTGTGTCACAGTCTTGGATGACTTTAAGGCTCCTTTTCTCACACTTAAGGAAGCTAGACCTTTTTAGTGACGTTAATAAGGTTGCAGGTTTTCTCATCTGCATCTTTCATCAAGATCACCCAAGAAAGTCAGAATACACACTCTGTCCTAGTGCTTAGGGCTACTAGTGAGAATAAGCTCTCCCCTCCTTTACTTACAGAACTAAGATGCTGGAACTTTTCTTGCTTGTATTTCAGGACATCCAAGCTGAGATCGATGCCCACAATGACATCTTTAAAAGCATTGATGGAAACAGACAGAAGATGGTGAAAGCTTTGGGAAACTCTGAGGAAGCTGCTCTGCTCCAGCACCGGCTTGATGACATGAACCAGCGCTGGAATGACCTGAAGGCGAAGTCAGCTAACATCAGGTGAGTAATGAAAACATCAAGGTGTGAATGGGGCACAGTTCCTGTCTTCTAAAAGGCTTGAGAAATATGACTGCAGCATTGAAATGAAGGACCCCTGAGTGCAAATATAAAATCTTGGTGAACTTGTTCACCAGGTAGGCTTAACTACTTCTTCTTCTTGTCTCTCCAGAGCCCCATGGTCATTACTTGCCAATCTTGTACCAAAATTTCCACAAAGTATATTGAGTTTTACCTTATTGTATATCAATAGCAGTCTCAGTGAAATAATTCTGTGAATCTGCAATTACTTTGAGGATAAATTAGGACTTTGTTTTTACTACTGAAATTCGTAATTTGATAGGACTTGTATCTTTAAGTATCTTGCTCCATTTCATTGGTATTAGATTTTTTAATTGCTGCTATTCAGTTAAGAAATGTTTTCAAATGCTTGCTAATTAAGGCATGCATTTTACAGTTTTTTGACCCTATTAGTGCCAAGCTCAAGTGTAGTAATTGTTAAAACTTTGTGATGTAATTTCTGAAGTAGATATGGCCATATTCATTAATATGAATCAAATTCTACATGAAAATGAATTACATGGAAAATAGTTTCTAGAGCTTTTAATTGCAACTGCTTACTTGTTGGTTTAAGAAAATTCTTGTTTTGATAGAGCAGGACAATGTTAAGCATTCATATGTATTTTCTGAAGGCCAGAAAAATGAGCTGAGCTTGAAATTGAGGCACAAGAGTTTGCGAGTGAGATGAAGAGGAGAATCTAACCAACCTGCTAAACAGTTAAATGAAGCATGTAAATCAGCTCCGTGAAAGCCCACAGATACCAAGGAACCCAAGGAACAAAGCAGTTTGGTGTGGGGGCTTGCAGAGACTGGCTCCACCACATAAGCACATAATGCAAGAGCTGTTAAACTTCCCTTGTTATGAGCTCTACTCAGAAATAAGTCAATGTGAGAGAAAGATGAAAACATGCTCTTAATAACTTATCAACTGTGGATTCCTAGCAAGAACCATTCAGTTGCTTGGCCGTTCCTAAGGTTGGTCATAATTTGGGAGAAATTTATGGCCAAGAAATTGTGGGCTTTCAAGCACAGTGCAGTCATGCTTTTCTGAATACAGACCCATTTCACTTCTGTGTAGATCTGGCACATGTATCCCAGTGGGCAGCATTAATGTGTTTGTTGCTCTGCTGGTACCTGCAGTGCTGCAGAGCCACATGTCACTGAGCTAAAAGTAGAAGATAGGCAAGGAAGAGAATACTGGTGCAAATCTAAGACAAGTAAATTAACCTTTCAAATCCCAGTCATTACTGAAAAGAGCACAGTATTTCTGAGTTCCTGTATTTTGCACTGTTCTTTGATGGCAGACCACTTTTCTACCTTGTGCAAGTGTTCTAAAAGCTTTCATAGGGAAATAACAAGGCACAGAATGGTTATGAAGTCTGTTTGCCTTTAATTTTTGCCTTCTTGATGTATCGTTTTACAAGGATGAATTGGAAAGCGAAACTGTTTGGATGAGTGTAGTGAGAACAGCATATAACTGGGTTAGATGCTAGGACTGATGATTGAAAGAACTGATTGTTTTGTTATGGGTTTCAGCATGGGATAGTGCTTCTAAATTAATGTTTTTCTAAGTTTTCTAGAATATTTTCAGGTATGTGTAAATTCTGATTATGCTGATTTTTAATTGCTGAAAGTACTGCTCTCACATGCAGAGATAGTGTGAGTTAGTCACTGTGTTGACTTTACTTCCTTGCTACTGTAACTAAAGAGAATTGCAAACTGGATCTGGTGACGTATTTTGAAATGCATGAAACCCGTACTTGTAGTGAGTATGACACCACCTGAGAGGACTATATCTCTCATTGGAATTACTTTAGACTTATTCATGCTTCTTTCTTTTTCTCTCTTTATTATCTTATTGCCAGGAAGAAAACAAAGCTGCAGATTTCTGGGAACCTGCATTTTAAAGCCAAATATTTAGGAAAGATTATTTTCTCCTGGGGCAGGAGGTGTAAGGATGTTAGTGTTTGGGGGAGGGTAGACATAAGAGTTTGGGAGAAATGGACAAGGAGTATATTTAGACCACCCACCAATAGCTTTTTATTCCACGTGTTCCCATGTCACTTAGCAGGAAAAGTGCTACCTCTGTAGCAGAATCAAAAGCTGAGGAGGTTTCCAGCTGTGAAGAGAGCCTCTCAGGGTCAGCAGAAGGGGAGTTGTGTCAGAGTTGCAGTTCTTCTGGATGATTTTATTTAGGCTGGAAGGAAGGGGGCATGCTCTCAATCTGGTCAGTTGGATGGGAGCATCTGTGTTTTTCAGGCTCATCCAGAATTCCCTTAGCAGTGCTTTTAAATACCAGGTGGTTGATAGTGGTGAATATTTGTGCTCCAACCAGTGCTCAAAATCAATCATCTATAACTGAACTCTGTTTTGATTAGATTCTTAAGCCATGACTTGACCTGGTAAATCGCCAAGACTCCCATTCTTTTATCATGTGAGCACAAACACCTGAAGTTTGTTTGCAGATTGTTTATTAGTAGAAATACCAATTCCAAAGCAAAGGCCAGAAATCCTTACTGAGAACAAAGAAGCCCAAGAAATATTTCAACACTTCAGCATAGTTTATTTTCTCTCTTTGACAATGTCTGTATGACAAATATAAAGGTGATACTAAAACTTTACATTGAAATGCAAATTGGGGCATATCTTGGTTCCTTGCTCCTGTGCAGCATTTGCTTTGAATAGGCTTTGCTGAATGTGTCTTTGCTCCCCAGAAGAATTCAATGCTTCTGTCTACTCTTCAGCTGCTGCATCTTTCTTTTATTTTCAGTATGGCTTTTGTAAGGTTAGAAGGGTAATATTCAGGAAAAATCCAGGCTGATGTGATATATTTTTCTTTTTTTATTTTTTTCCCTTTAATGCCTTTCTTAGCTTTCAAGAGAGAAGTTAGCTCACTTAGTGTTCAGGGAAAAATTTTCAAGTCCCTATTAGTGTAGTCAGCTTCATCCCCACCCCTTACTGCTCTATCCTCTGAAAGAGTATCTTGCACTTGACTTTGAAACGATGTACAAGTAATGTTTTGCTACTGTCATTAATCTGGCATGCCCACAAATAGTGGTAAATTACAATGCATTTAATCTAGTATTACATCCCATATACTTTACATTAATATCAACCAATTTTTTTCGCTTATAATATTGTACTCTATGTCTCCCTTAAATTGTGCTGTAATTAATTACAGGAGTTTTTTCCCTCTTTAAAAAGCTCCAAGTTATTTTGTATGCAATAATTCTGCTTAATAATTAGAGCAGAAGCCTCAGAGTGCTGGTTTTTAGAAGTGAAAGCTGCTTATATGTGCTAGAGAGAGTAATAAGTCATGATGAATAGAAATTTCACTATTGAAAGTATAGAATGCTATAGATCTGAACACCTTAATTCACAGAATCACAGAATGTACTGAGTTGGAAGGGACCCACAAGGATCATTGAGTTCAACCCTGAGCCTTGCACCAAGGATCACACCATGTGCCCGGGAGTATCATCTGAATGCTTTGAACTCAGGCTTCGTGCTGTGACCACTTCCCTGGGGAGCCTGTTCAGTGCCCAGCCACCCTCTGGGTGAAGAGCCTTTTTCAAATATCCAACCTAAACCTCCTCTGACACAACTTCAGGCCATTCCCTTGGGTCCCATCACTGGGTACCACAGAGAGGAGATCAGTGCCTGCCCCTTCTCCTCCCTTCACGAGGGAGTTGTAGACTGCGATCAGATCTCCCCTCAGTCTCCTCCAGCCTGAACAGACCAAGTGACCTCAGCTGCTCCTCACATGGCTTCTCCTCGAGGCCCTTCACCATCCTTGTGTCTCCTCCTTTGGACACTCTCTAAGAGCTTAATATCTTTCTCATATTGAGGTGCCCAAAACTGCACACAATATTCACTGCAGAGCAGAGCAGGACAATCTCTTCCCTTGACCAGCTGGCGATGCTTTGCCTGATGCCTCCCAGGACATGGTTGGCCCACCTGCCTGCCAGGGCACTGCTGACTCATATTCAACTTGCCATCGACCAGGACCCCCAGGTCCCTTTCCATGGCACTGCTTTCCAACATTCTCATTCCCCAGTTCATATGAACATCCAGAGTTGCTGCATCCCAGGTGCAGAATCTGGCACTTTTCCTTGTTGAACTTCTCATGGTTGGTGATTGCCCAGTCCTCTAGTTTGTCCAGGTCTCTCCGCAGGGCCTCCCTGCTCCTCCCAGTTTTGTGTCATCTGCAAACTTGCTCAGTATCCCTTCCAGTCCTGTGTCCAAGTCATTTATGAAGATGCTGAAGAGCACAGGGCCTAAGATGGAGCCCTGTNGTGTTTTTCAGTACTTCCCAGAATAATCTTCTCCATAACTTTACTAGGCACTGAAGTGAGACTGACAGGCTTGGAGTTCAAGGGTCCTCCTTCTTGCTCTTCTTGAAAATTGGGACAACACTGGCCAGCTTTCAGTTAGCTGAGGCCTCTCTGGATTCCCAAGATAGCTCAAAAATCATTGAGGAAGGTTTTTTGATGACATTAGGCAACTTTTTGAGGGTTCTGTGATGAATTCCATCAGGCCCCATGGATCTGTAGGGATCCAGCTGGAGCAGCAGATCTTGGACAGTTTCAGGGTTGACTGGGAGCTGATCATTCTCACACTCATGGTCGTCCAGCTCAGGGCACTGATACCCTTTTGGCCCTTCATCCGTGTTGAAGACAGAGGCAAAGAAAGCCTTAAACACCTCTGCCTTACCTCTCTGTCTGTCTGTGCGGTGACCATCCTCATCCTGTAACAGGCCAATGATATTTCTATACTGAAATATATATACTTGAAAAAACTCTTTTTATTGTCCCCCACATTTCTGGCAGCTTCAACTGCAGGTGAGCTTTGGCCACATGAACTTTCTCCCTACAGCAGCAAGCAACATCTCTGAATTCTCTTCCCCTGTCACTTGACCTTGCACCTCCTGGACACACACCTTCTGTCTTTGCCTTATCTCCAGAGAAAATCCCTGCTCAGGCAAGCCAGCCTTCTACCTCGCCTGCGTGACTTACAGCATCTGGAAATTGCTGCTCCTATGCCTTTAGGAGGNACATCTCTGAATTCTCTTCCCCTGTCACTTGACCTTGCACCTCCTGGACACACACCTTCTGTCTTTGCCTTATCTCCAGAGAAAATCCCTGCTCAGGCAAGCCAGCCTTCTACCTCGCCTGCGTGACTTACAGCATCTGGAAATTGCTGCTCCTGTGCCTTTAGGAGGTGATGTTTGGAAAGTGATCAGCACTGATGGACCCCAGCACCTGCAAAAACATTTTCCTATAGGACCTTCCTTACTAATTCCCTGAGCAGCCTGAAGTCTGCTCTCCTTATGTCTAGAGTTGGGGTTTTGCTGGCACTTTTCCTACTGTAAACAGCAGATTCACTGTGTTAATCCTCTAATAACTCACCTCTGACTAAAGATGATGTATTAAAAAACATATATTACTTATTGATATGTTCAGCAGCACAAGCAATTTGCTGTTGATCACTGTTGGGAGAACTTGCTGCTTTTTGCTTCTTGAGAGTCACAGTTCTCGCATGAAAGAGTTTAGTTCTGCGGTGCTTTAGCTCCGAAAATGATGCTTGTGAGTCATGTGCAACAGTGGTGAAGTCACAACAAAACACAGCATTGCTTTATGTTGCTTAGACATGAAGTGTTCAAGGTTTTAGATGAGTTAAAGCATCAGGTACATTTGTCTGTTTTCCCCTATTTCTCCTTTGCTTATTTTGATCTGCTGTGTGAAGTATTTTAAGTAGAGGGGTTTTTAACACGAAGTTGCTTTGCACTTGAAACATTCTTGTCTTACTGATGGAGTAATTTTGTTTATTATATTCCCATGCTGGTTTTGCTATTCAGGGCTTTGAAGATGCTTTTATGTTGTTTCACAGGGCTCACTTGGAGGCCAGTGCAGAGAAATGGAACAGATTGCTGACATCCCTGGAAGAGTTAATCAAATGGCTGAATGCAAAAGATGAAGAACTGAAAAAGCAAATGCCTGTTGGAGGGGATGTTCCAACCTTACAGCAGCAGTATGACCACTGCAAAGTAAGTTCCTTAAGCTTTATAGACAAATATGCTACTGTGAATTATCAAATGAAGCAAATTTTTGAACAGGAGAAATGGTTAATACTTCCTAGTGACTAATTTCTCCACCCATTTTGCTTCTACCCTTACCCAGTAAAGCACAACTTAGACATTCTCTGTAAAATTTCATCCAAAAGATTTCTGAGACACATATTCAGTTTCCTGGTATTTTTGGAATCCAGCCAGGCAGAACTGCTATTTTGCTCTAAAGCTAAGGCATACAAAAGTAAGAACTGAACAAGAATTGTGAAAGGAATGTTGAATGTAAGTTCAGTAAATTTATGTCAAGAGGCTTTCTGCATGTTATTAAACTGACCAGTAATATCATCCCCCTACCCATGGCAGATTTACATTGCGAAGGTGACTCAAAACTGTTTTTGAGAACTAAAACTTACCTCTACCTTGTACTGTTGTAGCTGTAACATGCTGTTCTAGCTTTCTGATTTTGGTACTCCTTTGGTACTATTTTTACATAATAGGATATTAATTTCTACATACTTTTTGACAGTAAAAAACTCCGCATCTACAACATTTCTTCATTCATGTAGACTGTAGAGTCTGTCTCACCAGCTCTGATCAGTAATTAAGTTAGGATGTTTCTGCCATTGGAAAAATTCATTCTAGTAAAGCTTGTTCCATCTTACCATCATGTTTGTTCATCTGTATGGTGTCAATAGGGAAAGAGAATAAATGCAGCTTTACATAGCTAATTGCATGACAACTGTGTTGCTCTCTGCCGACACTACACTTATATCTTTTCTGCTTTGGTGTTTAGTGAGGGCAAAAAATTAACTTGGAAAAACTTAGTAACACAGAAATACTTGGAGTACTGTGGGGTACTACAGAAAATGTAGTCTGACATGAGTAGCATTTTGCGACTTAATTCCAAAATAGAAGATCTTAAGGAAATCTGCATGTTTCTCCTTAATTTAGTCTTTTAAAGTAAATTATTAGCATAAACTCAGGATCTTTTTTTCTTGAGAGTTCATCTCTTCTTGTTCTTATCCACTTAAAGCATCAAGCTCTGTAGGCACATCTGCTGTGAATGTTTACTAATGATCAAATGGTAGATTATTAGTGCCAGAGTGCAATAAAAGGCTGGAACAAATCCAAATACGTTTTGAAGGAGGTCAGTGGAAGGTGATAGATCTTTACAGGTCATTTTCTAAAGGCTTGTTTATGTCTCATGCTAGGTTACAGTATGTGCATGATAATAGCAAATAATACTTGTAGTGCTTCTCATCTGAAGACCTCAAATTGATTTATAAAACTGGGGTTTTATATGTCATTCCAAAGTTGAAAAATTTAGTTAGTAATGGTGCTGGATGGCTCATTTGAATCACTAGTGAACTGTAGCAATATGAAGGAGAGGGCACCTCTGGGTTGTTTAATTTTTGCCCTTATGTCTAAAGAATAACTGATATTTTTTTGTGTGTTGAGGTTAAGGCTCTAGTGAGTGCATTTGGGAGCTTTTGGAGATTATTATTTCATTTTTCAAAAAGGCAATATTCTTGCAATGTCATGGTGAGTATTGGATATAGTCATCTGAGTCAAGTATATAATATGAGCTGTATTAGTGATCTGCAAAAGCACAAAGTTAAAGCAAACCTGCATATCACTTTGTATTTTTAATATACCTATGCAAGCAAGAGCACAGTATGCAATTACAGCTATTCCTTAGATTATGACTGGATGACTATTTCCTAGCAGTTATTTTGGTAGGAGAAACCGAAAGATTCCTGTATGTCATGTAATGATGCTGTGCTATAATAAACATGAATTATTAATAATAATAATGGCCAGACTTCGCGAACGAAGATCTGTGGAAGGTCTTTGTACGCCTTCCAGCCTGCGCATTGGATTTATTTTAGGTGGGACACAGTGCGCGCCGAACTGAGCCCACCCTTTAATCCTAAGGTTCATCTGCCGGGGCCAAGTGAGCTTGGACAGTGGCAGCGAGGTCCTCAGGACGTAGGTGGATTGCCTTACAGGGCTAACGGGCTCCGCCTGCCCGGGGAGTGTCCCCGACCGGGAATCGAACCCGGGCCTCGGCAGTTACAGTGCCGTATCCTTAACCACGGCATTTGACATTCCGTTTAAGTGTTGCTTATTAGTTATTGCCAAAGGAGGGGAGCTGAACCACAGCTGTCTGTTGATTTGATTCTCCATGGCAATGTTTCACTGCTGTTTCTTAGCAGATGAGTTCCTTGCTGAAGCTGCAGTTTGCTAATAAACTTCGTTAAGCTGAAAAGTTGTTTTTTTCAGGTCGGAAGTGAAAACTGCAGGGTTAAAAAAAAAACAAACAACAAACCCTACCAAAACAAACCCCATTAGAAATCCTTCTTCTGCTTCCTCGGCATAGTTAAGTAATTGGCCGATGTGATTAGGATGTTCTTGGTTGAGAAACACAATGAGATTTATTTGTGTGATTTTTGTTTTCAAAATGTTATACCAAAACTGCCCTTTCAGTGGATTGTTTATAAAATAACTTTGTGATTCTATGCTGTCAGTTACTCTGTGCCTTGTGGTGGATATTGCTGGTTGGTGTCACTTGCTTTAAGGTACTCCATATGTAGCCTGTGTTAAGCTGGGAGCTTTCAGTGGAAATTTGAGGTGCAACTGTATGAGATGAATATTGTAGAGGTATGACTTGATTTCTCTCCCTCCAAAGGATACGCCGTTTATTCCACCTTTCATCAGTGGCTCACCTGGTACTTTTTTTAATATTTCTTTGCCCATGCTCCTTCAAGCGTTAAACCTCCTAAACATTTCATTTTATTTTGTAAGATTACTTTTAATCAAATTTATTTCATGATCTCATGTTGAGCTTCTGCAGCACAAGAGGGCCTTGAAAAGGTTCTCCCAGGTCTGTCTGAGCAAGGTTTAGGTGCCTCTGATCTCCTCTTTCATTTAGTTTCACATCTGAGTGTTGCTTTGAAGTTGTCCTTTGGCAAATTGAACAGTTCAGTACCTCATTTTCTCTCCACTACTCTGTGACACATTTTCCCTTATTTCCAACCTGCTTACCTTGTCTTGTCCTTGCCGGTACTTCAAAATGTAAGTGGTAAAAGAGTGGCTCAGCTCTGTAAGATGTGCCCCCATGTTAGTCTCATTGCCTTCCTTTTATTTTTCTGTGTTCTTAATCCTTCTTGTATTAGCATTGCTTTTTGTCTCTGGTTACTCAATAATGGTTTTTCATATTAACCTCCTCTTTTTCCCCTCAAGTACATGAGATGACTTGTTTGCTTCAGCTTACTGGCACTAATTCTATTGGTCCTGCCTTCTGTTAGTATCTCCCCCACTCAGCACTTGGCTTCAGCAGTGTTAGATAAATAAGTACAGTATTTTTGACAGTTTGGGTTAGCTCACATTGTTTGTGTGCTACTGAGGTGTGTTTGGACAGGAGGAAATAAATGGTTTGCCGTTTGACGTTTAATCTTGTTTTTGTTTTAAATATGACTCCGGTTACTCTGTGAAAGCAAACATTACCAACAGCAATGTTAATAAGATGAATAAAGGCTACAGATTTAGCCTAAATTCCCCAGATTAACAGATGCAGGTAATTGGCCGATGTGATTAGCTGTTTTTTGTGTTGTTCAACCAAACTTCAGTCATTTACAGTAGTTCATAGTCTTATCACATACTAAATGCTAAGTGCAGTCAAGCAATAGCACATCCAGTCTGGGTGTTGAGTGTTGCTCTGATGTTGCAGGGGGCAGGGCAAGAGGAATTTTAAATAAGGGTCCATGAAGTTCCTATTGTAATTGTTCTCAAAATTCTGTTCTAGAGCAGTCCTGACAATACTGGAAAATTATTAAATGCTTTGGGGTGCTGAGAGGAAGTTTGAAAGTACCAGAGTTGAAAAGTTCATATGGAGTGTACCTGCAGCCGAGTCTACATAAGTCTGAGACATCAGGGAATGGTTTATAGGGAAAAGAAACTGAAGGCAGCTACCTTTTCAGAGTTTATTGCCAGTTTTTTCCCCATGATTACAGTTTTTCACTGTTTCTAGTCCTTTGCAGCTCTTGTTTCACTTTCATTCTGTTCTTTATCAGTCTTCCTTATAAATATTTATTTAGGACTTTAAAGTGTGTGGTGCAAAGTTTGATCAGCTGCATAGACTAGCAGAAAAAACCCGAACACCAGACCACCTAAACCAATAAAACGAAAACACCACCCCACACTCACTCCCCTTAACCCCCCCCGAAAGATCACCCTTATGTGCATATTTTTGTATGCCAGAAAAACCACAAAAATACAATGAAAAATCAGTGGGCTGGTTTTGTGCATGTGGAAATGAGTGTATACAAAATGCACTCACGTGCATTTTGTGTGTGTGGTAACACAGAATTATACCTGTGTAGAAGAGGAGGCAACACAGATGCTGACATCTTGTTCGTTGGAGATGCACTGAGAGCTTTATATCTCACTTTTCCACTGGAAGAGTTCCTGACTGTAGCTTTTTGAAAACATGCTTTTGCTAAAATACAAAGCCTACCCGAATGATATAAATCACCATGGTTTAGCTTTCAGAGAGAACCAGGACATTTCAAATTAAACAAAAATGGGTACCCTCCTGCATAAATCCAGTTGGCATGTGTCTGCATAAATGAACAAATGTCTAGTTAATGCTAAATAATGCATGCATCTTGGATCAAATAGATGCTTAACTTAGCTTTCTTTGAGCTCAGAATGAATTGGCCAAGGACCTGTGAATGTTTGATTAGTAATTTTATGTCTATGGATAGGTCATTAATATTTCAGATACTTTTCAAACTTTTGGTGATTACTATGTCTTGGTTTGTTAAATTAATCAAATGATGGAAGTTCCAAGTACTTCTTTCTGTTTTACTGTAAAGTAAAGTAACTGTTGTTACTTTATCAAAAGTGTTAGCATAGCCAACTGGAAACTGCTTTCTACTTGTTGTTATACCTTCAGGGTGCCTGTAATTCCATTGTTCTCTTTACCACCAGGAAAAGTCTGTGAGGAAAAAACCATTTTTCTAACCTTTACTTTTCTGTGCTCGTTCGGATTTCCTGTCTGACTTTGGGCAATGGGCTTATTCTTGAATTAATTCCTACTTAGTTATTCCACGTTTGTTTTTCTTTCTTGGATATTTTCTGTATTAAAATATCCGTGTTAGCATATTAAAATTCCATGTTAGGAACTGTTTAAGAATGAAAAAATAGGCATTATGGTATTGGTGCTGCTCCTGTCTATGCTCTTATAGTCAAGAAAGGGGTTTATTAATTTGTTAGTCATCACATAGGACACAAAGCATGCATGAAGTGTGTGCTGCTTTGAGGTGGTCAGCCATGTTGCTGAAATACTAATTTTGACTGAGATGTGAGCTGTGAGGAGTGGGAAAGGAGAATTAAGGTGTCTATAGTTGGAAGTGGGAGATCAATACATCCTCTTGCTTAGAGGAAGAGCTGCAGCTGGTCTGACTGACAAGGGTGTGAGTTAAGCAGGAGCTTGAGCAATATGTACTACACTGCTGGGAAGTAGCTCTTTGAAGTAAGGATGTGGTTTTAGAATCTGCATGCTCTATCAAGAGGGGGAATAGCCTGTACTACAGTCAATCAGGTTTTGAGAGCTCCTTAAGTAAACTTGCAATGGGTAAGAGTTTTCTAAGGGCTCTTGAAGTTTTAAGTGCTTTGCATATTTGAGAGTCCTGAAGGTTAATTATGTTAAAAAAAGGATTGTACTGTTCCAAAAATTTATACTGTACAAGGACAACTCATTAAGCTTTAACTGAGACTCTTTTCTTTGAGGTGTGTTTAGGAGGAAGAGGTGGAAATTGTGGGTAGGGATATTTTGTTACAGGAAAGGAGGAGTGTAGTTAAGGCCTGAAGTTAAATGAGAGTTCTCAAGTGTACTGTCTGACTTAGATTCATTGCTCGCTAAGGATTTACTCAAACTGATTTGTGTGTTACATGAATGATTCAGGTGTGTATCACTGCTCTCCTGGGCTTTTTCTCCAAAAGAATGATGTGTAAACAAAAGCATGCCACAAAGAATGAAGTGCTAAATTAGGATGCTAGTGCAGTGTATTTTTAACTTGGACAAAAATAATGTTTCTTCTGCCTGCATTTCATCTTGTTCCCAGAAGTGCGGTCTTGTGATAAGTCAGGAAAATTGCAACAGATCAGTACTTAAAATAATAAATAACCTGGATAATGAAAAAACAAATTATTCTGTCACTACTGCAAAGTAAAGCAGGTTGTCTTATAGTGGAAAAAACAATTCATAAACACTTTTTCAGTACAATAAATAAAATATTTCTGTGGGGTTGCCTTTTTAATACTATCATTTTGATGTATACAGCTCATGTTCCTCTTTTCTGAGGAACCAGTGCCTTATCTATTTTAATCAAAGACTCCTATATAAATTTTTAGGACCTCACTCGATCTTTTGCAAACCACTGAATAAAGTCTATTCTTACTGAAGGTTTTTAGATATCCTCAGATACCTAGGAGGACATTCTGACATTGCTGTGGAGGAAAATGTATGTGACAGAAATTAGACTTACGCTGCAGAAACAGCACAGCAATCAGCCTTTCTCTTTGTTCTTAAAAGGCAGTGATGAGTCCAGTGCCTCTTTCTCTAGTATCTTTTTGTTTCACATCCCAAAAGACCACTCTTCCATCATTATTAGCAGTGCCCATCTACCACTAATGAAACCTTGTAATATGTTGATGCATTGGAAATGTAGCAAACATCTAGTGGATCAAGGGTTGGACTTGATGATCTCAGAGGTCCTTTCCAACCCATCTGATTCTATGATTGTATGATTCTATGATCTGTTTTCAGTCCTGTGTCTTAAGCTGCAAGATGATTACTGTCTATGGCCTAACCCTCAAGGGTGGGCCATGAGCACAACCAGTGAATGTGATGGAGCACAAGTGTGTTAGTTATCCATTTTTAATCTCTACCCATAAGGCAGCTGCTGTTTTCCCTTAGCTACCTGTGTTGTTCATCTTGCTGTGTTCTTTTGACTCCACTATATCCTTCTGGAGGTGAAGTGACTGCTATGGCATGTGATAATTAAGATGAAGTTGCATCAATGTTTTATACTATAGTAAAACATTGGCTTTTTGTCTTGTCCTTTCTGATGATGCTCAATATTTTTGGCTTTTTTTTTGGTTGCAGCTGCACATTAAGCAAATAATTTCAGCTACATACTTGTCTATGAAACACCAGAGACTTTTTTTCTAAGCTAGAACTGCCCAGAGAAGTGTTCAGGGATTTCAGTTTGTCTATGCTTTTTTTTTAAAGGTCAGATGATGTTTCAGTTGCATCAAAAATGCTGGGTACCGCTTGAGACCTAAGGACAATACATCCACAGATGAGCTCTCACACTGGATCACAGAAATGGACTGGTACAAGTAAATGATGCAGGGTGTTGCTCTGAATACCAATATTTTTTTTGCTGAGGTCTGTTTTTCCAAATGCAGAGAGACAGGAAAAAAACACTGGCACAGCAGCAGTGAATCTGTTTTTCCACCTGGAGAGTACTGCTAGAGAGCCACAATAATACATTGTCCATTGCCATATTTTTTTCAGGAGCTTTCATAGCCTGTATTGGGTAGAGCTGAAAACTGTTTATCCTGCTCATACCTTTCATATTCTGACGCCAGTTTGAGATTCTTTCTGTATAGTCACAGAACCTTCTTGATTTCTCCGTAATCTATTTTGATAAATAGGACCACTAAGAAGAAACGTACTCTATTTAGCAAAGCTGTTCATTTGTCATTCAAGGTGTAGAATGTAGCTTGCAGGGATTGCTTAAAATCTTAAGAACCTCTTTATATAACTGACATTTTCCATATGAATTTTGTGCAAGTGCTGTAGAATTTTATTGTCTTTTGACGTGTGCTCTCAATAGGCAGAGTCCCCTGTGCATCCCTGTTTTGGAGAAACTGAACAAGATCATTAGTTTATGATGCACTCCATATTAAGTATACACAAACAGAGAGGTTGTTGCCACCTTAAAATCCTTCTGCATCTGTCTGCATTTGCAGATGGGACTGGTGAAGAATCTGTTTTATTTTCTGTTAAGAACATTTTAATCTAGATCCTGTTTTCTTGCTGGTGCAGGCAGACTTTTTAGGGAAGAAAAATATTTATTCCAGTTAATTCCTTAACTATTGGAACCTCAATCCCTTTTTATTACAGTCAGTAATCCACACTAGAAACATCAGAAAATCATAAATTGGAAAAATTGTGTTTCCATGGCAGTTGCCCACTCCTGTTTTCATGCAGATTCTAGAGATTAAAGGCTAGCCTTCACAATATATATACAAAATAGTGGGGGGGAATGGGATTCTGCTTTTTCTTATACTTTTTTGTTAGTTTTACCCTTTTTCTGTTGCATTTTTGGAATGCAAGGGTAGGTATTGGTTTAATGGGCAAAATAATCTTGCTATTAGTTGCTTAGCTATTAGTTGTTCCTAAACAGTTATCATACATCTCTGTCTTCCAGCCTGGTTTTCAGTGATTTTGTCTCCTGCAGGATGGTTGGTCTGAGGGGCTGGGAAAATGTCTGGTCTTTCAACTTAATATGCCAAAGGGTGTCTAAACCAAAAATGTTGCTTAAAGATTTGGAGCTTTCTTTTTAGGAAAATTGCTGGAGGTTGTATTTCTGCTAACATGCATTTCCTGCAATGTGAATTCAGTCTCGCTTCTTAGAAGGGTATTATATTGGGTCTAGAATTCCCACTCCTACACTTGCAGCTGCTGGAGGCCCTTGCTGGAGGTTAGTTGTTGTGGGGAAAAGATTAATTTTTTTTTTTCTTTTAATCAGATTTAGAACCTGAATACTCATCTTGTGAGGTCAGTAACATGACTCCTTTCCTTCTGTCACTTAAAGTATCATCAGTGTTTGTCCACATCATAAGAGCTTGGGGGGTACCCTGAACTTCAGTAGTAAGGTACAATTCCTCTATATAGTGCTGTGCTTGATAGGTCTGCAATGTCTGCAGTTGTTCCCCAGAGTTACTGAGATTGCTATAATCAATAGTTTACTGAATTCTATTGACCGTGGTGTAATTTAGTATTTGAGTGGTGATGTGGTTGTTGCTTATGGGGTTTGGTTTTTTTAGGTTTGTGTCTTGGTTTTTAGGGGGTTCTTTAGGCACCTTGTTCTGGAAGGAGCGCACTGTTGTTCTCACAATCACCGATTTATTACTGAGAAGCTATTTTACATGCTTGGTTGGTCATCTTGTAATTAAGTACCCTCTAATGTGTGAGGACACTTTAAAAAGCATCCTGTACAAGATCAGAGTTTTCTCAAGGGTCCTTTCTATCTTGTTGCTTAATGATAACGTAACATTATGTCAGGGCTAGTAGTGTCAGGGCTACTGTTTTCTAAAGTGATTGCATCCACTTTATATTAACTGGATGTGAACCTTTGTAGCCCACTCTGCCAAATAAGAGAATATGTGTGCAGTAACTTCTGTGACATGAGCAACCTCTTCTGTTTCTGTAGTGAATGAAGATAAGCCTTAACCCTAGTTTTTAAAAGTTGGAGGTGACATAGTATTACTGACACGTGATTATACTAATGTCACATGGCTGCTGTTTGTTATCCTTATACCCTGTTTCTCCAGAGGACATATTCCGGGGGCATGTGGGAAGCTGCATAGTTCTGCTGAACTTCTGGACAATGTGTGCTCATACTTAAATGTACAGGCATAGGCTGTTGTGAGAGAGAACACTTCAAACCTCTTCTCAAAGAACTTAATAGCTGCTATTAATACTAATTTATGTATGTTATGATCCAATTATAATGTTTTAGATATTTCTTGTTAAATGAATGTGTAAATGGAGAGAAAAAAATATTTATGCCAGTGTTTGATGGTCTTACTCAATATGCCAATGATATTTCCCAGTCATAATATTGATGTCAGCAATTTTGTTTTTGCAGATAATATTTATAAGCTTTAGAGAGAGTAAACCAAAGCCATAAATCATTAAATAAATATTTTGATACCTTTATTTTTGGTTTTTTTTGAAGTGAACTATACATTCTGTCTGCGTTGCTAAATAATTTTTAGTCTAAATGTCCTAATGGAATAGATTAAACAAAAAGACACAGAGGAATTTTTAAAATATAAAGTAAAATATCTTGATTAATGAAAGGACTGTGCTTATCATTTTATAAACAGTCATTAAAAATGCATACTGTTGTAACTGTGTGATTTACTTGGGTGTAAATTAAAATTTTTGATATCAGCAGAGACTTCAATAATTGAATTCAATTTTTACTTTTATTAGTACATTTTTCATTAAGCCAGTGAAACAGGTCAGTGAGAATTTCATATTAGCAGTATCAGAAGAGGGAATAAAAAATGAGGTGGTTTAAAAGAAATTGCTGGAACAAATACATCACTTTTTCAGTCAAATATTAGTGCAGGTCATCTAAAATTTTTCTTCCCCTTGCTCTACATTTTATGGAGTCTCTGTTCATTCACCTTGGAATCAACCTGATATGAAGTCTTTATTTTTTCTTTTTATTTTTTTCAAGTAACAGTGATTTGTACATTTTCCATTTTGTGGTTCCATTTTCTGAGTGATAAATCTACCTCAGAGGAGATAGGCTAGAAGTTTGTGTAAGCATTCACTACCCTGAAGGGATCAGATTCAAGCCAGGGAAGAAGCCCTCCAATGAAAGAAAATGCTAAAACTATAACATTTTAATGCCCTAAAAGAGGAGGGAAGACTGATTGTAAAAATATTTTTATCATCAAATAAATGCAAGGGAGGGGAAGGACATAATTTTTAGATAATTGTTGATGATGTCTGACAATTTTGCCCTGTGTGTGTGATTTTCTATCTCGAGTTTTGAAGCAGAGAGACACTGAGCAATACTTCATCCTGACATTAGCACTGTGGTTAGAGTCTTCCATCATGCTGGGTAGGGATCCTTTTGGGAGCCTCAGTCCCTGCTAATAGAAACAAGGCGCCAGGATTTGGCTAAAACCTCTGCTGCCCCACCTCTGCCCTCCTCCCTGCTGCAGTAGTGACTCAGAATCCTTTAAACTAGGAGTGAAAGTTATTACTGAATAATTTTAACCTAAATATTGTATTTGAGAAGCAGGATTTTCTGAGTTTATTAGGGTTTTTCTAGAGCTAGGCACTTATTGAAGATTGTGAACATTTAAAAACTTTCTAGGCTTGAATCGTGAAAACAGGCAGTGCTTGACTTTCTTGTATAGATCTGTTGTTTCATGTTTAGCAGCACTTTTAACATATGTAGAAATCTACATATTTTGCTAATTAAATACACAGAGGAGGGAGATGTGTATTCGTCATAAGGATTGAAGTGTTCTGTTTCAAAAATTTAAAATTTAAGTCTGTTATGCTTTTGACAGAGAATTGAGCTCCAAAACTGCTAATGATTTCAAGGTTGAAACAACAAATGCAGCTGATAGAAACACTCTTTGGATGCTTGTCAAAAGTGCCTGCAGCTAATCTACTCATGTGAAGTTGACAGAAACTACTATTTCCGTTTTCTTTTTTTCTAGCACATTGCAAAGCCTAGTGATGCTCTTTTGGGGTTGTTGGAAGAGGAAGAAGAAAGTTGAAGGAGGCTACTCTGAGTGCTGTGTAGGAAGCTAGAGGGGAAATTGCAGAAACACGCAGCACTTAGTTTTATTTTTTTTCCTCAGAGTCTTACTTGAGTGGCACAAACTGAGTGTGTTGAAACTGTAAAATGATTTACAAACTGTAACAAAATTCTGGAATCAATAAAAAGTGGGAAAGAGGGAGAAAACCAAAAAGCTAAGAATGGTTGTCTATAGGAGGGTTTTTATCACTATACACCTCTGCTCGTGGAATAATGAATATGCTTATAATATACATGATAAGTGAGCTTAAACTGGTGTTTGGGCCCAAATGGAATTCTAATGGAATTCTAGATGTGAAAATACATAATCAGTTTCTTTGTGTATTTTGGCACATTTTCCCATGGTTGAATTTCTGGTGTTTCTCAGAGGTTTGACAGCTGTCTGTTAGCACTCATTAGGCTACACTTAAAAAACTTCACGTGTAGCTTCTCCCCTAGACAAACATGTGAAAACTTTTCTTCCCCTTTGGCCAACAGGCATCATCTCCTTGCCCTCCTCTGTGTATGAGGGACTTGCCTGCATCCACAAATAGCTTCTGTTCCTGGCCCTGCTCTTGTGGATCAAGTTGAAAGATGGAAATGTTGGATTTGGCACATGAGGCCTTTGGGGTATTCTAGAAGCTGTACAGAGTCCTAACAGTTTTATACAGTAGTTAATGTGAAGCATGATCAGTGTCTGCATGTTCTGCTTCTGTGGCTGTTCCCAGAGTCAGAGAGCAGCCACGCTATCGTCACGCCAACTCTACGCAGCAGGCTTCTTCTCCAGGGAAAATGTAGGAGATGTAGGAAACTGAAAATCTGGCAGACTTCTAGTGGTAAGACAAATCTGTTAAGCTCCACACTGCTGAGGTTTTAAAAAGTTGAAAGGTCCTGAATCCAGACTGGAGAGGGAATAACATCTTCCTGTATTTTCCCTTGCTGAAGAGTGTTGGAAAAGTCTGTCTTTATTAGTTATCCATTCTCTGGGAGTTCCTGAAAATCAAACTATTTCCATTTTTCCTTGCATATGTAACAGATAATCATGTCTGTCCTGCAGGGCATCACAAATACCTATGCTAGTAACAAGTGAGTTTTTCAGTAAGAGATATTAGTCTATGTAGAGATCTGTCTGACAGCACTTGAAGTGCTCTTGCAGCATACACAAACTGGGATGTTTTCCCACTGCATTTCTGCATACAAGAAGGAGGAGGACTCCCACAGGGAATTTGAATTTCAGTGCTCCTATGTGTGAGGTATATGCAGTCCCAGGAGTGGAAAGTTGGGAGTGAGGCACTTGAAAGTACTTGAGCTCAGGTTCAAACAAATACTGGGATATTTTTTTCTTCCCTAACTCCAAAACTTCCTTTACGGTATAGGTAAAAAATCATTCCTTATTTTACTACCAAAATCATAAATGTAGCATAACATTCTTGTTATATTTCCTGAACTTGGAATGTTTTAGAATAAGCCCATCTTTAATATTTATGAGGTAGGCAGTAAATGGATGTAAATAGAGAAGCTACAATGATTTTCACACATTCTGTCTTATGGATGTGTTTGCCTTGTTCTCTGGATAATGAGGAAGTAAAGGAAATACAGAGCAAATCTTTTTGTTACATTTGACTAACATGAGTCATTCAAAGTATGAAGGATATTGAGGGAAGAAAAGTACAGGAGCATATGATCAGGCTGCCATTTTCATTGCAGCAAAACTATTGTGACCCTTTTCTGGTTAACTCAGTGTGCATCCTTAATATTATGTGTATTTTAAAGGAAACTATTCCATTCATAGTGACAAGATGATTAGTACTGGATATATATAAATAAAAACTAACCAAAAAGGTGCTTTTAGAGTTGTGCATACCTAATTTATATCCAATCTTCCATGTCAAAGGGCTACCCTGGAAAATTGAGCTAAATGATGAACTACTATTTTCAATAATAAATATCCAAGCGCAAGCCACACTATTTTTATTTAATAAAAGTCTTAAACTTTGCTACAGCTTTCCTTCTGTGATTACTGCTAGATCCAGTGATGTACTATGATGGTATGAACCTTTCTTGGAGAAAGAAGCCTGATGAAAGATTCCCTAAATCTTTCAGTATGACAGGGATTCTATGAATGTCATATCTGACATTTTCCACTTAGTTTTGTGTTGGCATTCTACAAAGATCAGTTCATTCTGCAGTGGTGCTTGTTATCTGCATGTATGGGCACTGACTGTATAGCAGCTTCTCTAACATCAATGATGTGCAAGCAATCAGCATTTTTCTCTGTCATGCTGTATTTGTGATGCTTGAAGGTGTCTCACATGCAGTGGACAGAGCAGAGCAGAGAGGAGGTGATGTGTATGGGCAGAGAGAAGCATGCTGAGTCTGAAGCTACAAAGCAGTCATGCTTGGTTGAAACTACTCATTTTCAATAGGTCAGCTTCATTTGGGGTCATCATTTCTGATGATCTTATATTCTTTCGTATGATCATGAAGATAATGCCTTCTGACATTTCTGGCTGCTACAAGATTCTTAGTCTAGTAAGGATGGTTGCTTGGCTGCAGTTACTCAAACCTTTTTTTCACCTGTGTCCTCCTACTTAAGCTTTTCATGGTGGTGGTGGTGCAGCAACACTGGAAGAGATGGAAGCTATCTTTCTTAACACTAAATGCATGAAGGAGTAGCTAGTGGTAAACACTTCACAGTACATAAAACAAACAAACAAAACCCCATGGTGTGTAAAACAAAGGTACTTTTCTTGCTGGAGAGAGAACTAAAGAACAGACACAGATCTGATGTGAATCACATTGTTTAATGCTGTTCTGGAAAAAAAAGTTTAAATAGTAAGATGGATGGGTATGATCTAAAAATCTCTGTATTGTGAATAAATGTGCTTACCGCATTTTGATTATACTTGTAGATGAATGTGAAGAGATTTCTAAGAAAGCAATGACTTCTTTTCTAAGTTAGAAGCACTGAAACTAGAGTACTGTATTACTAAATACAGTATAAATGAACTAACTCAGTAAAATTCCTTTACTGCTTTTAAAATCTGTGGTTTTGGAGTATACTTGTCATTAAGTGTTTCTGGGAAAAGGGACCAGTGTATAGGTGTCTTGCTGAATTTGCATGCACTTGCATGTTTTCAATTTCTTTTTTAAATGGATTTAAGTTGATCATTTCCATTTCTTGGAAATTGTTGTATGTATGTTGAACAATCATTTTCCCTCCAGTCACTAAAGCCAATTGTAGTTTTTGGTTTTAAGACATTGCCTGGGTTGGTTCTTTATACCTTCAGCATTTTACTTACTGTTTCTGCTTCTCTCAATACCTTTACCAAGTAACTTTTCCATGGCATAGAGCTTGTTTCTAAGTATTGAGGACTAAAATACCAATTTGATTGTATACTTTTGAATTCTTTTTTTGCTTTTTAATGAGAAAGTCTTCGTGGTTTCAAATTATTATTCTAAAGAAAAAGAAATCCCATTTAAAAAATGCGAGTTCTACTGCATGTAAAATATTCCGATTCTTTGCCTGAAAAGCTAAAAAAAAAAAAGCTTTTTATAGTGGAGAAACAAATCAGAGAAAGGAAATGGAGTGAGCATTAGTAATAAGTCTGTCTTGTGATCTCTCTGATGTGTCCACCTTATATTGGAAAGTATTTGTGGAGCTGAGTTAAACTCTGCTTTGTGGAAGTATTCCTTTAAGTGCCAGTGTCTTTCACTAATTGACCCCAAGTTAGTGTTGGTTATATTAAATTACTTTTTTCTCATAAGCAGAAAGCCCCTTTGTGATGTTTTAATCCTAGATTTTTATTAGTAGGAAAGACTGAAAGCAGCACTTTTGAAAAAGATCTGTTGTAACCCAAAATGGTTAATGACAACTTTTGAAAGGTCTTTGCTACTTAAAACAAGCATGCACACCCAACCCACCAAAAACACCAAAAGCCTAGCCCACCACAGCTATGCTGTGATACCTGTTGCATTGGTGCTGTGCCATAGAATATGTGAAATATTACACTTGGGGATTGACTTTTTTGCCCCCCCCCCCTTTTTTTTTTTCTTAAATGCCATTGCCTTGTACGGACTTGGCGTAGGTGTCAAGTTCTGTTTTTTCATATTCCTGTATCTTCTGATGTAACTTAGAGTGAGCTGAAGGAGGTGACTTAACCAGAGGGAAAGAGACATTACCCTTAGGGTATTCCTTTCTCATGTCTCTCCCGTAAGTGCCTGGAAAACTGCCTGGAGAAGAATATTTCCTATTTTAAACACTACTTGTTTTTTGCAGTGGTGGTTTTACAGTTATCTTGCTCTACTGAGCAGATGTTGGACATACTAGCATATGATCCAGAGACAGGAAATTTTGGAGAAGTGACCAAAAGCAGAAAATCAGTATAATCTGTTGTCACAGTAACCAACTGTATTGTATAAGCTTTACAAAGACACTGTCAGTTCAAATAGTTTTTAAAAAGGGGAAGACTTAGCACAACAGTGGAGAGCAAAAATGGGGGACAGAAGTAGACTGAGGTGAGGAGGACAGTTTGTTGACTGTTTAGTGATTATTCAGTTGTCTGTCTAGACCATTTGCTTCTGAAGAGAGACTGCAGTGACAGCTCCTAAGGAAAAGGAGTAATTGACAGGATTTCTGCTTCTGAAGGGATTTCCAGTAGCAGTCCTCTATCATGTACACATGTGTGTTACACACGACTGAACACAAAAACTGGAACAGGAACACTAGAGGTGGTCTCTAGCGTTTTGCTGCTGTAGCATTCAGCTGGTCTCTGGCAACTGCTTCCTCCTGGACAGGGGAATATTCCTCCCTTTATGCAATTGTCATACAGGAGATGCTTCTCTGAGATTTCTTGCAGTGATCTCACTTTTCTGATTATTTATAGTTCGTAGGTGATGTTATGTCGTACAACTCATTTTTGTTTTGGTGATCACAATTCATTGGCAAGGATGCTGATGTGCACTTGCACTAGGGAGGCTGGTGTACAGGAAACCTCCCTTGTGTGAGACGTGGGCATGCTCACAAAGTGCATCCTATCTTTATATATTGAATGAATATCCATAATGCTGCATACTGTAAATTTGTTCTTGGGAGTCTGGAGTTGGAACTGCAATTACTAAAAATCTTTCTCAAGACCTCTGCATTAATATGATTGATAGCATTTAATAGTGAAAGAGTTTATGATACCGAACATATTTGGTCTGTCTTGTCCCATTGATTTTTTTTTTAATTAAAAAATGTGGAGGAAATTTTAAGCACACAACATAAGCAAAAACTGACTTGAGTTTAACTACTCCTAACAACAATTCAGTACCAAACTTAATAGTAGTATCACCTTAGTTTGAAACAAGAATCTAATGACCTGTTTATGTTGACAGTTCATCAGTAGTTAGTAATCATACAGGCTAAGCAAAGCTAAGCCAGTCTGTTGCCAAACAGAGAAAGAGGAATGTATCCTTCTTTTGTTGAAGAGATAGATGGTTACTGTTGAGTGTGCAGGGAAATACGTAGTGCTAATAGGATATTTGAGGGCTCTTGCTCAATTAAATAATAAGCCATTTAATATGCGGCAGATGTTTTGTGTCTTGCATCAGGCCAGAGGCATTGCATGTTTAGGATGCATAAGAAGAATACTTTTATTTTGGTCTTTATCCTTCCTCCATTTTCTGTATTTTCTGTCATAAAAAGCAGAAGTTATACCAGTTGGTACCCATAAAGAAAAATGCAAATTTGACACTCTGACAGTGTTTCCACCATAACCTCATTTGTGGAGTTTTATGGAACTGAGTAGTAAAACTTATTCAAAGCTATACTGTTATACATCATGCAGTGCACAGTTACACAATTTGAAACTAATTAGAGTTAGCATTGAGGACACACATTTTCTTTGCTTCTTTAAAGGAGATACAGCTTTGATAAAGACTGTGGAAGAAATGTAACTTCTGTTCTGCAGACAGCTCTACAGAACATTTCCATCCGAAATGGGGGGAACCTTATTTTTATGGGGTATTACCTTGTCTTGAATGTTGCTTTTTAGAGGGTATAATGTCTTCAAAAGCCTTCAAAATAGACTCACTCCAATGCTTTACTTGGCATTGTAGAGTGATGTTTTTCCTGTGGGGTTGCTCAGGGGTTTTTTTGGCAGACAATTTAAAATGGAATTGCATCTTTGCTGATTTCTTACTGTCAGTCCCCGGTATCTGGACACCAGTTCTTGTACATGTTAGAAATAAAAGTTCTAGTTTGTCTCTAAGTTTTGTATAAGTAGTTTTCCTGTTTCTGACAGTAGCAGGGTTTAGGGGGACAGGCAAAAGAAAAATGTAGCAAGTAGAGAGGATTAATTCTCTTTACACCTTGTGTTGATCAGAGATGATGAGAATGCCTGTGATGATACTATTGGTTTACAGAATCCTTGGAGTCTCTCCTCCAGAGAGACTGTGTCTTCAAGAATTTGGGTAGGTTCTTCATGAAAATCTATGATGTGTTTTTCCCAGAGCTGCATAGATAGTGGAGTTTATTCTAATTCCATATACTTTAGAGGATGGAGAATTGTCTTAATGATCACTGACAATTTATTTTGTCAGAAGTGTGCAGAAGCGGGACCAGTGGGTCAAAGGAGGTGATTTCTTGTAGGAGTTGTTTTTGGGTACTGGAAGGCTTCTGTAAGGTCTCCCTGGAGCCTTCTCTTATGCAGGCTGAACAAACCCAAATCTCTCAGCCTCTCTTCATAGGAATAGTCTTCTTCA
>VYXB01006405.1:174385-208973 GCA_013397135.1 Pachyramphus minor | reverse complement strand
GTTGCTTTTTAGAGGGTATAATGTCTTCAAAAGCCTTCAAAATAGACTCACTCCAATGCTTTACTTGGCATTGTAGAGTGATGTTTTTCCTGTGGGGTTGCTCAGGGGTTTTTTTGGCAGACAATTTAAAATGGCATTGCATCTTTGCTGATTTCTTACTGTCAGTCCCTGGCGCCTGGACACCAGTTCTTGTACATGTTAGAAATAAAGGTTCTAATTTGTCTCTAAGTTTCGTATAAGTAGTTTTCCTGTTTCTGACAGTAGCAGGGTTTAGGGGGACAGGCAAAAGAAAAATGTAGCAAGTAGAGAGGATTAATTCTCTTTACACCTTGTGTTGATCAGAGATGATGAGAATGCCTGTGATGATACTATTGGTTTACAGAATCCTTGGAGTCTCTCCTCTGGAGAGACTGTGTCTTCAAGAATTTGGGTAGGTTTTTCATGAAAATCTATGATGTGTTTTTCCCAGAGTTGCATAGATAGTGGAGTTTATTCTAATTCCGTATACTTTAGAGGATGGAGAATTGTCTTAATGATCACTGACAATTTATTTTGTCAGAAGTGTGCAGAAGCGGGACCAGTGGGTCAAAGGAGGTGATTTCTTGTAGGAGTTGTTTGGGTACTGGAAGGCTTCTGTAAGGTCTCCCTGGAGCCTTCTCTTATGCAGGCTGAACAAACCCAAATCTCTCAGCCTCTCTTCATAGGAATAGTCTTCTTCACAAAAAATCCAAGCCAGAAGTTGCATGCTCATTTTGCTTTTGACTCTGGAAACCTAGTCATGACTTTCCTCAGAGTACTGAAAAAAAAAAAAAAAAAAAGGTCAGGTCTTCCAAGTTGTTGACATCAGACAGCTGTCATGTTTCCATCGTCAAGTTTGGTAGGATTAATTTCCCTTCACTAAAAGCACATTGTAGTCCTTTTGAAATAAAACTGAAAATGTCTTTAGTGGCAGTTTGGCATTTCAACATTAGTTCCACTGCTAGCAGGGTGATTACTGCTGTTGTGTAATAGTAAATACTTTTTTTCCCATTACTCAGAGAGTGGAAAGCTGCAACAGCTTCCCTCTCTCTTCCTCTGTTAGACTCCACACTCTGATTCAGGCATTTTTGCATTCTCTAGCATACAGTCTCTATGAATTTCTATATTAAATCCTGATTAGGTTTGTTAAACAGATACTTTTTTCCTAAAAGCTCTGCTAAAAACGTAACTTCTTTTCCTGTGCGTAAAATAAACCTGTTTTAATCTACTGCTTTTGTGTAGTTTTATTCAAGCTATCAAACCTAATGATTCTCATGCCCTTTTTTAGCTGTGATAATACAATGGATTTAAACCAAATTATGTTCACTTAGTTTAAAATAAGCATATACTAGCAGATTTTCTTCTATATTGTTTATATGATACTTTTTTAATACTCGTAGTACAGTGAAATGTGAAGTAAGGATTGAATGTAAAAAAATAACTTCCTTGGAGAAGGCAAAAAGACCCCACAAAGCTAATACAGTGGATATGCATGAAGTGTGTGGCAAATCCATCACAACAGGGTTCCACTGACCAGAACAACTATGATTCTGAGGATTTCAGTAGTTCATTCATTAGGGAATTTGTATTATCACACTGAGATCTGTCTCTTCACATTACATCTTTGTAAAGAAAACACTCATATCTTTTAAAAAAAATCTTTTTGAAGGTAATGCCTTTGGCATCAGCTCAAGGATACATCATGTGCGTTTTTCCCCCCTCAACATAATTCCAAATCATATTTTTAAAAATTATAAATAAATAAACAGATTTTAAACAGAAAAAAGGAAAAGCCTTCAGGCATTCCATGTTTTCCAGTGC
The DNA here is from genome assembly GCA_013397135.1 of Pachyramphus minor. Lineage (NCBI taxonomy): Eukaryota > Metazoa > Chordata > Aves > Passeriformes > Tyrannidae > Pachyramphus > Pachyramphus minor. The sequence continues at coordinate 207,134 of VYXB01006405.1, read as the reverse complement.
CTAAGAGTATGCTCTGTTGAGCTTCCAAAATTCTCAGGGCAATGAAGACTTGGTTATCATTGACCTAGAAACACAAATAAAGTCTCATTTCAGTGGCCTAGGAAATATGAAATCAAGTTATGTAAGATTTTTGGTGCTGGAAAACGTATTAATGAACATCATTGTGCCTCATTTTTTGTAATCTTTGCTTAATTAAGCAGGGTCTGCCTTCATTCCTAGTTGGATTTAGATCCTGTAGCATCTCTAGGGAATTCAGGACTTGCAGCAATTCTTTCTTTGATAAAAACTAAAGAGGTTCTTTCTTGGCAAATTGTTAACTACATGAGAAAAAACCATTAGTTTAATTTTTAAGAAAAAGTGTATCCCTGTACTCTTTATTCAAGAATAGCCTTTTAATGTCTTTTTTGATGCAATGTGTGACAATTATGCTTACTTCTGCCTTTGTGCTATAATATTGGCTTCTTCTCGAGTGCACAACGAAGGCCTTCCAAAGTCTCTGCGAGGGTATTGTGAGTGAGAATTTTCCAAACTGGCTTCAAAATATATTTTCTGATTTACAATGCTGTTAGTCGGAAATGCAGAAAAATAATCGTACTGTTTTTGAACAACTATAACAAGTTTAGAAGGAAGTCAGTTCCCCTTTCTTAATTAAAGTGTGTCAGAGAAATATACAGATGCAGTTTGAGATTGTCTGTTTATTGGCTTTTAGAAGGTTAGCAACAGCTTCTTGTTTCATGTCTGTAAGTCTGAAGAGTAGATGATATAGCATACTTTTCTTCTTCTATCTCATTGGCTGCACTACTGCAAAGCACTTTGTTGAGAGATAGTTATAAATACTTATTTTATGTAATGAATGTCTATTAATGCATATATGGAGGTGGGTGATATTTTTGGTAAGTGGCCATGAGCACATGCACTCAGAGACCAGAGTGGGAAGGGAAATTATCGAGGGACAAATAAGTCTTACTGAAGAAGTACACCTATTTCTGGCCTGACACATCTGTTTTGATAAATCAAAGGAAAAGTATCAAGTAGGCTAACATTTATTTGCCTCTAGTAAAAGATCACCAGCATGAATAGTCTAATTCTCTTTTGCCCACATCTGTGCTTTTATATTCCTGTTAGTTTAGTTTCCTTGTGCCTTCAGGCAAAAAAGAGGAATTTGCTGTGTATTTGACTTCCAGATCTACACTCACAATGAACCCTTATAGTTGCTGTCCTGTCTCCATACTACAGCAATAGAGACAGCAAGTGTTAAATGGTAAACTGAGAGACAATTTAAAACAATGCAGCCTTTGACACTCACTTCTCTTTGGTCCTTTTTCAGATGGCTGTGTAGATTCTTCTTTTAAAAAAAAAAATCTGAGATAATATATATTTATTATGGAGGTAAACAGCTTCCTCTTCTCCCCTGCACCACCAACCTCCCTCCCTCCCCGCCAGATATTTGCCTTTCTTTCCCTGTTGTGGTCATTGTTTGTCTCTGATTTATCAGAACATGTAGAATTTGCTCTAAGCTTTGAAGTCCTATGTGCAGCATGTGTCTTTGTGTCTCCAGGTATTAATGGTTGTATATTTTTCTCCATTATTTCTCTTACCAAATAGATTAAGTATGGAATAGTGAAAGGTAAATGCATGGTGACCTGCACTATCTCAAATGAAATGTTACCCTTTATTTGAATATTTTATATATCAGCTGGGGTAGATGCATTATAAAACTGTTTTTTACGCCAAGATGTGTCCAGAGACCAAAGCACTTTTGAAGTTTTATGTGTACATGTTATATGTGAAGGAACAGACAGCTGCAGACAGCTGGCTGAGACTCAGTCACAACCTTTATCTCTGTGTGATCTTTATAAACAATTCCTCATTTCATTCTTTGAGTTTTCTCAATCATCCTACTTATTCTCCCCCTCCTATTATATGCTACTGATTTTTTTTTTTCATTTCATTTTTTTGTATAGAAGTAGCAGGAGTTTTTCAAGCACTGGGTGCAGAATAAAGATGAATAAGTAATTAAATGTTACAGGAGCTGGTGATTGGCACATAAAGCTACAGTGAGCTAAACTGATATGAGTTACAATAACATGCATCTTTACTTCCTTGAAAGAGTACATAATGAGACTTGATTTAAATATGTTCTGATTTTAAGAAACATCCCATGTGTTTTCTTTGAAATTTGCTTTGCCTTCATCTGCTGGAACTATTAAGCTGATCTGCTCCTTGAATTATTCTCTACGTCTGTTCAATTCAAAAGAGAAAAAGAGGCTGTAAATTAGCAGTCTGCTTACTATGCCCAAGGAAATAACTTCAAGGTGCAGCTGAAGGAAATAGGTGCTTACAGGATACACTAAACCGTGTAAAGAATCACCAATAGCAAAGGTTTTGTTGCTTCCTGATTCTTCAAGAGTGGAAAAGACTTCAGCTACAAAGCATTCCCAACAGCAATTTTGTACTACTTGGTTTAGGCAAATTCCTTTAAAAAGTCTTAGCTTGTGAGAAGAGGTGGGTCTTATATTAGAACTCTTAAGCATCTCTAATGAAGAGTGGGCAAAGGGTTCAATTATCTTGGTATAACAGAACAAATGGTATATAATTTCCACAGTTATAATGTTACTGAAAGAGGAACAAATCAGAAGGGAGAGTAATTACCTAATGGTTGTAAGTCATGGAGCCAAAGCTTTTATTCTCGTTCTTGAGAGGAGGAATGTTTTAGTGGGGCCCTGGGTTACTCTGCCATAGTTGACTAACTTGAAGAATATCCCTCATACCTGCAAAATGGATGCTGCAATGCTGATCATAGTTGTTACTTTGTGTGATGCTGTGTAAGACACTTCAAGAGTATAGTTTTGTGAGCCCTTGTCCATCTACCAGTGGAAGAATTCTTCAGGTTTCAAAGGAGGATTTTTAAAATTATTCTTGGCTAGTATTGCTTAAGATCAGCTCTGGAAACAGTTTGTGCTGACATCAGCACACCAGATTTTAGGCTTTCAGGGTTTTTTTCCCTTCTTCTATAAGAATCAAAACTGTCTAAATGGTTTCTCCAGGACTCTTTAAAAATCCATGTCTTGGTTTATGTAGGAAATAAGAATGAATTTTCCAATGCAAGAAAACTGTGTTGGATAGACATTGGATTTATTTGTCTTTCAACTGTCAGATTACTGAGAGGTGTAAAGCTTTTATTTTAATCCATTACCTAAAGCATATAGTAATTTTACAATTTAGAATTGGTGTATGAAATAAGGTGGTATGAACTATGACCAAAGTTGCACACAGACTCTTTTTGTCTGACCAATATGGCTTTAAAATATTATTGTACTTTTATAAATTAAAAAAAAAGCATAATGTAGGGAAAATACATGTTATCTCTCTGCTCAGTGTTCACTTTTTCATTTTACCTTCACATTTGCATGCCCAACGGGACTCAAAAAATATTTGCACCCATGTGTTGACCTTATTAGTGGACTGTTTCAGTCCACTGTTTGGAGTTTGTCCCTCAAGTCTTTTGCCATACTTTCACTTATTTAATCTGTACCAAAAATCTAGTACCAATTTTCTCGTAATTTTCTTCCTGAAAAGTATAACTAGCTACAGGGGTGGAATTCTCCCTGTACCAAAACCTGTGCTACACTCGAAGGTGTACAAATGCTTAACCTTTTTTAGTTCTTAATATCAAAGGGGGAATGAAGTAATGTCGTTCTCTACTAAAAAACATCCATTTGAGTAGCCACTGGGGAGGTGTCTTTTGCAAAACTAAATAAAACACCAAAATACATGATTGCACTTCTTATTATATAAAAACCTTAAACACAGTAATCCAATTCAGTATAGCAGGTTTTATGTTCTTTGCTGGGCTTCTTATGACTTACTTTTATTCTGTAGTGTTCTTGTAAATGTGATTTTTCCAATGAAATCTTTATTTTGTCCATTCAAGACAGATGATATTTGAGCTTGAAATTAGATTTATGAGTGGGTTGCCTTTTTTTGTTCTGTTGCACAGAGGAAGGAATGAGAATATTATTGATATGTTTGGTTATTCTTCCATTGTGTACTCTCATTGCTGTCCTTGTTTACTGGCAGAGAGACTGGGAAATACATGAAGTATTGCTAAGAAACAAGGAATAAAGTTAGGCAAGTCTAAGTAGCTGTTCAAAAAATCATTTTTGGATTTGTGGCATAAGAAAAAATGTATAAACCGTAATATAAGAAGTCTTATATGGTATACTCAAGGTACTCTTCTTTACTACTAAATGCTTTTAGCATTACCATTTTGGTGCATGGTTTCTTTCATGCTAAGAATGTTCTTTCGAGAATATTAATAAGGTTTGCTGTGGATGACTTATAGCTGATGAGCTATACAGGCCAAAGTCTTAAAATCTTCGTGTTGTCAACCTCAATTTGACTAGCTTCCGTGGCAAGGATGGTGGAGAATTAAATCCAAGGTCTCTTAGTTCAAACTTGATTGAAGTTTTATTGAGGGTGATCGGGAGAAATTGATGAAACACACTATGTGAAGGTAAACAGGAGAGTCAGCAAAAGAGATCCATCTCTAGATTGTTTCTAACTGCATGAAATTTCTTAGTAGGCTCCAAATCTGACCTAGTCTCCCTTCTCTTGTATGCTTTGGAAATATTTGGAAAATTACATGGGGGGGAGAAAAGTAAATCTAGAAAGATTTCCTACCTCACAGTGAAGTAATCGCCCCTCTGTTTCTGACAGAAATTCTAATTAAAGATTGTATTTTACTGATGCATCCACACAAGTTCACTTACTGTCTTTCTTCTTCTGAAACAAATTCCCACATAGAGAATATTTTAATGATTTTTAAAATATGGATGACTTTGTAGCATCTTATTTTGTGGTGTGTAATGTGAAATTAAAATATTGATACATTCTGTGATGATCTGAAGGGTTTCTTCAGGAATGTTGTTTTTAGAATACTTCAGTTTCTGTATTTTTTGTTTTAAATATGTAGGACTTGGTTTTTAAATTTAAAATTTTTGTTTCTTATTGCATGTAGTATATACTAAATACTACAAAGAATATTATTACTCTGCAAAAGCATTTAGAGATAAGTGTTCTGAAGAGTTTTTTGTGTAAATATGATTTAATGGTTACTGTATAATGCAATTCCTAAATGTAATGGAAGTTAGTGTGTTTTCAGTGATTAGTTTTTTTGGGGGTTATTTATTTATATTATTTGGACTAGAAGAATCAAAGTATTTGGGAAGATGAGGACGATGAAGGAATAAAGTGGGGGAGAAGGGGGGGAAAATAACATCTTGCCTCCTACTAACTTAAAGTCAAGAGGTAGGTGTTTTTTATGATTATGGCATCAAGAGACTTAATAATGAAAAGGATAAGATAGCAATTGTTAGACTTTTATGGCAGCTGTTTTTCACAATTTTCTGTAGTTGAAAAACTCACTTTCTTAAATAATGTTGTCAACACTCACTAAATGGTTTTCTCTAGCTGGAATGGGGCCTGAGTAAACTGCGTCAGCAAAATAAGCTTTGATTTTGTAATAAGAGCTAAAAATATATCGGAAAAATTAAACATAACATTTTAATAATGTTTAAAGTATCCTCTTTTGTGTTTCTATGGGTAGAAAGTAATACAAATAGAACCAGAAAAGCAGATTCCTTCTAAGTGGTACAGATGTATACTTAAAATAGTGAATGGAAGAAAATGCTTTATAGGAAACAGTACAGCTGGCTACTTATGAACCCTTTTTTAAAAAAAGATTTGTTGCACTTAAATCTTTAAAAAAAATCATAAATGCTGTAGAGCAAAATATCCTCAAATTCATTTCCATCAGCATAAAAAAATCTTAAAGAAAAATTCATAATTTTCTTTCTGTATATGTCTCAATTGTTTCTGCATAATAAGGATCAATTTTTTTTTCTAATTTGAAGGGTGTTTTATCAGAATGTATTGTCATAATAAAATTTTCAGTTATTAATAAATAGGAGACAAATAAGATGTTTCATTTTCAAAGAAATGCACAGCATTTTTGAATTTTTTTCTTAGTGCTTTATAAAATTATTTTCAGTAGATGCAATTTACTGTTATTTCAGATATCAAAAAAGTAAAGTCCATTGTAATAGTCTACTACATATTAGCTATTCTGTTAAGAGAAATAAACCCATTAAATTTACTCATTTTTTAGAAGTTTAATTTGATATTTTCAGTTTCTGTTGTTTGGTTTTTTTTTTAAAGAAACCTACCATCATCACCTTTCTGATGTTCATTTCTTCAAGTCAGTTTCATAAAAACTGCCCTTCCAGCCCTAATTTCTTGCCATTTTTGTTTTGTAAAATTTGCATTTTATCTTGCAGTCTGAATAACACATTGGTTATGACTCACTCACTAGACAGGTCTGGTCAGAGAGCTGAAAACAGAGGATTGTTCACAATGTCAAGTTACAAATGCATTCTTCTCTTCCTTCCCAAAAGGCACTGAGACGTGAACTGAAGGATAAAGAGCAAGCCATTCTCAATGCTGTGGATCAGGCACGAGTTTTCCTTGCTGACCAACCAATTGAGGGGCCTGAGGAACCAAGAAGGAGCTTGCATTCAAAAACAGGTCAGAAAATACTTCTAAGGAATGGTCAAAAGGAGAGAAAAAGGACTTGCAAGTACATGATTTATATCCCAATCATTTGGTTAGACTTCAGAATTTTCCAAATCACATCCTGCTTGCTTTTATTTCAGTGATTAATCTCCAAGTGTTACTACTCTGCTTCATAAGTACTTACATTTTAATGGAAGAAGTAGGAACATCTCTATTGCCTTTTCCAGTTTTTGATTCAAAACAGCAGTGATCAGTTCTGGTCTTTTTTTCTTAATAACATACGGACCTTAAATATAGTCAGAATAGAACTTCAAAGGTGTACATTCAAATGTACGTATGTCTTTATTCAAAGTTTTACTCCACAAATAGCAGTAAGTGTATTTGCTGGTATGTCTTATTCAAACTAAAAGAAATCATCTTTAGAAAGGTAGTCTTTACAGAATCTTAAAGATTTGAACATTAAGTGAATTATTGTTAAGAAATGGAACCACAACTATCCTAGAAATTGTATCTGCATGGCATTTGTTGAGATATTTGCCCATATATCAGAGACCAAAAAGAAGGGAATAATTTTTCTTCCACCCCCCATAACCACAAAACATAAAATTGTCTGTGTAAATAAGTCCTACAATTATGTTTCTGAAATTAACTATAGCATTATAAAGTCTTAGTTACATAAGGACTATTCTTGGAAAATGTAGTCATCTGCTTTTGTAGAACTATCAGTTGATATAAGATGTGAATAATTTACTGTTCTGTATAATTTACAAAATTCCAGTATAGCTGGTTTTATTGAGAGTTAGTTTTTTCTTTCCATACATCATCTTATACATCTCCATGGCAAATGTCTTAAATTTGTTCATTAGAAACATAATTTTTGTTATTTCTGTGCAAATTTTTAAGTGGTTTCATATCCCTAATTTAACTTTGTGATGAAGTTTGAATGGCTGGTGATTAAAGCCAACGAACCATTTATCCCTGTGATTAGTTCTGGTACCTTAGCTGCTATGATGTATCTTACTACTTCCTTTTTAAACGCCTGACTCCTGAAAACATTCAGTTTGTCTTTATTCTCAAATCCATTTGATATATGGCATCTCTGATGTTTTAATTGGTCTAAATCAAAAGCAACCTTGCAGTTGAAAAATAAGAATTGCTTGCAGTATATTTTCTCATACTTTCACACAGAAGTTCAAAATAGCAGATTCTCTCCTCAAAAGCATAGAAGCTCTCAGCACAAATGATGCCAGTGTATAAAATGTTGCCAATGTAAAATGTTCATTTTCTAGCAGGAGTGGATGTCAGTGATCTAGTCAGCATTGACTGAAAGTGCAAGAGCAAACTTCAGATGATAAGGTGCACCATAAATTCTTGTTATCCAGTCTATTGTGATGGATCATGATTATTATTATTTTGTGCTATACCAATGGCAGTGATAACAGTATAACAGGGAATTCGATGACCATGGTAAACTGCATAGCAGTAACAGCTTGGGTCTAAAAGTGATGTGTGCATGTCTCTGGTATAGTCATCATATTTGAAAACCAATGGTAAGTCTCATGGATGTGCATTGAACTTATTTTCTTCCTCCTTCTTCACACTCAGTAGTTCCACAGACTTTATTTTTTGAGCACGTAGTTATTCTTGGTTACCAGCCAAGCTCCCACCCATCCATCTCTCATGTCTTCCTCCTCAGTAGGCTGGAGGCAGATGATGGGAGTAAGAAAGCTCGTGGGTCATGATGGGAATCAGGTGGGTCACAGATGCAGAGCCCTTACAAACTACTGTTGTGGGCCAAACAGGTTTTGCTTGGGGAAAAAAAGAAATTGACATTTCAAATAAATAATTAAATACTAGTTTGGTTGGTAGTGGGAAACAAAAAGACAAACATCCAAATCACAGCTTTCACAGACAACTTGACTCCCTCATTCCTGTCTTTTATCCCACTTTTCTGTGACTGCAGGTCACATTCAGAGAGGCAACAAATGGTGTGGGAGGGTGGGAAGGTGGTGAGTCCACAGTTGGCCTAGAAGTTTTTCTCTGCTGTTTTTTTTTTCTCACGTCTTTCCTCTGCATGGGGTCTCCATGTGGAATATCTGCCCTGCCATGGAGTTGTTCCTCCTGCTTTGACTTTGGTGTTCCCTCTGCAGTTTCTTCTGTTTGTTCCCTCCTCCTCTTTCTCTGGTGTTTTCTGCTGTTGCTTAAATACACTTTCCCTGAGGTGCCACCAGCCATGCTCCGTGGTAGGTGGACTGGAGTCTGTTGTCCCTGGCACACGGCAGCTTCAGCCTCTTCTCCCAGAGACCCCTGTGAAGCCCCCACTGCCAGCAGTGGGCACTCACACCCCACACAGAATGGGGCTACACTGTCTGTAGATTAATAGACTTAAGCTATTCATTTTCGCCAGGACTGAGTCTAGTAAATTTTTTCTGACAACTAATATCAATCTCCAGAAAGCTGCATCTCTGAACTAGAAGACAACCAGACACACAATTTTTCCTCTGATTAACCCTTTTCAGTGAAGAATGTGGATGTAAGCTTATGTTTACTTTTAAAACATTGGGGTTTTTAATTTTATTTTCTGCCTGCCTGTCAATCACTAGTGTTCTCTGCAGTTGAATGAAGTTAACTTGTTAATTTCAATGAAGTCCACTTCATGTTGATTAAGGGGATGTAGTGTGGTTTTGGATTCTAAGCTGACAATCTGTCTTTAAAAAATATTAATTAACAGTACACAGCACTATGTAGTCTTGATTTGAACATTTCTCTGCTTGGTTCTATAATACAAGTAACAAAACTGTTTTATTAAATCAAAGTTGCAGTAATGGAAAATCACCGTTTCTTGAGGTTAGTTCTTACCTTGTGTGGGAGCAGGGGTTTTTAGCTAATCTGAAGAGCATAACGATTGTAAAATTGTTTTCCCATCCACTTCTCTTCCCCCCCCCCTTTTCTTCATAGATGTTTTCATGCCAGGGAGGGCATTGTTGCAAGGGCAAGGAATGAGATGGATTTAGGAGAAAAATAAAAATCAGTTTTGAACTTGACTGAGACCTCTTTTAAGGACCTGTGCATACATACATTCATTAAGAGAATACTTGTTATAGGATGCCTTATGATAACCCATTACTGTCTGTAATGGTTTTGTTAATGTCAAATATATCCCAAGAATGTAAAATCATGTTATGAGTAAGCCTTGTTTTCTTCTCTCCCATCTTTGCCTTATGCTTACTGTGTTGGCCTGTTACTGTACCATGTAGTAACTGGCACAGTCAGACAGAGTCCTTTATCTTTCAGAAATCTTCCTTCTAAGTTAATGATATCTGTCATCTTTTCTTCTGTGTTTGTTTGGTTTTTTGTTGTTTTTTTTCCCATGTTTCCATAGAGAGGCCCTATCACAAAAAAAGCAAGCTTCATGGTCTTCTTGACTTTGAGGGGCTTCAGTATCTGAGTGGAGCTGATCGATAAGCCAGCAGCCCAACTGGTGAATTTTGTAGATGGATGGGTTAGAGAAATTGAAAATGCTCATTTTTTTAGCTTTTTTTTTTTCACTTATCCATGGCGTAGGAGAAAACTTAGATCTGAAAATATTAATTGCCATTCTCTATGGCATAGTTACAGCTGGCTTCTTAAATCCATGTGCTGTGAGTAAGGTTACAGGCCATAGAAAACAAAAAGGAAAGCAGAAATAATATTTTCTTTCTCCAGGGTTCTACAAACTGATGATATGGCTTTGCTGAAATTCTTGTCCACTCAAGATGTGAGGGAGTAGAGATAATTTTTTTAGAAAATAACATAAATTAGCATCCTAGCAGATTACCACAGGCTACTACACTGATTCTAAGTGCAACAGTGAATGTTTCTGGGAGACTGCAATATTGTCAAAGTACTTCTAGTAAAGTAGCTTCTAGTTTTCTCAGGACAATTAGATTCCTAGCTCTGAAACCTGTTGTTTGGTAGCAACGGTTGTTGAGATAAACACAGCATTTAAAAATAACTATTTACCATCTGTTACCTCCTATTAATGGCAAGTATAGAAAGCCCCATAAATCACAACTCTGTTAATAAAAGAAATGTACTAGTAAGTATCAGCAAATTGCATGTATATACTTTATTTAGAGTTGTGGACACAATATATTCTTCTCTTTCAGGCATAAATAAAAGTTGAACTTTTTTTGTTTCCCACCACTGAGCACATTCAGGTAAATTGTTTGCCATAATTTTTCCTTTTTGCAAGGAAGATATCACTGAAAATAGGCAATTTACTGTTTTCTAATGTACGTAGCAGGCAGCATTTCTATTCCTGACCACTTGTGTCTGTCCTCTAGTTACCGCACACTACTGCAATATTGGTTTTTGCCTCTGCTATGCAGCTGGGCTGAGTATGAAGTCTGCAGTGTGAAAATTAGAAGTACTTGGGAGAATGAAGAGGGTATGGCCTACTGAGTGTCAGTGGAATCATGCCCAGAAACTGCTTGCAGTATTTTGAACATTACTGCCTCTGTTTTAGTTGGAGCTCATTCAGTTGTGACTTTTAAGAGTTCCTTCCTAAGATTAGAGAGAAGTGCAGTTACACATGAGAGAATCTCAAAGTAATTGTCTCACTCCTTTTCAAATAGATCTCTTAGTCGCTCTACAATTTTAGTCCACTGGGGTAAAACCTTGAAATTCTTTCTGTAGAGTCTACATGGTTGTCTGCTTGGATTCGTATTACTAAAGTTCAAGAAAACTGTTTCCACTTTCTTAGTGGTGTGGAGTGCAAACTTTGAGGATTTTAAAACCTGAATTTTTAATGGCACCAGGCTGGCTTGATACTTGTTAATTTTTTTTACCGATTGGTTGGGGTTTTTTTGGTGTGGTTTTTTTTTTTTTTTCCATGAAAACCTCAGGATATAAACAGAGTTATATTCATTCTTGACCTGTATGCTCTGTGGTGTCAAGGTTTTATCTGAACTATGGGATGCTTTCCAGGTGGAAGCACATTCTGAAAGTTTAACTGTTGCCTTGTTTAATAGACCTGAGCAACCAGTGAAACTTTGTCTGCAAGAGAATTTTCAGCTATGATATGAGCAATGCTCGTAGCGGCTCTCAAAGGTTAAGACCTTGTTTGAAAGAAAATGCCTTCCTTCTGCTCTATAGCAAACATAGTTTAAAACATTTTTAATGATCCTCAAGAAAGCAAATTGGAAGTTGCAGAATAACGAACTAAAAGTAATGTCAGTAGAGGAGAAAGGCTGAGAAGAGTTACTTAGAAGGTCAGAAAAGTTCAGAACATGGATGTTTTAAAGTCCTGTGTGTGTTTATTATAGGGTGCCATTGAGTCAGAGAGCCATATCTTTTGTGCTGCCTGACTTGTCTGTTTTCTGGTTTTTTGTTGTTTAGGAATAATTAGATGCCCTGTTTTGTTTTGAAATGCTGTTATGGGATGTATGTCTCCTGCAGTCTTGCTGAGGAGCTACCTGCCATATGTGCAGTGCTAGAAAAGCAAATCTTTATTCATCTTTGGAATAAATAAAAGGCTTGTTAAAATCTGCAGTCACAGTGCTTTGAAAAGAAACATAGGATTAATTCTTTTCTTGCCTAGAGTAATTGAAACTCCAGTAATACTTTACCTTTAACTGCAGTTGGAAGAAAGTACAGCTTGGAGATGCTTTAACAGTACTGTTATATTTGCGTTTTTCTGGTATTGTGGCAGGAGCAGACTAAGACTGAATTCATACTTGGTTTATGTTCCTGGAGCAACATAAACTTCAGGCATCCACTGTGCAAAAGTATTGTGAACTTCCTTTGGATCACACCATTTATTTTAAAATGTTGTCATGTTTATACTGAAAAGTATTATGTGTGCTTTGTTTATGTTGACAAATTACACTGATTGTGTTATAGAATCATAGAATCAATTGGGTTGGAAAAGACCTCAGAGATCATCGAGTCCAACCCTTGGTCCAACTCCAGTCCATTTACTAGATCATAGCACTCAGTCCAATCTCAGTTTAAAAACCTCCAGGGATGATGAATCCACCACCTCCCTGGGCAGCCCATTCCAATGCCTGACCACTCTCTCTGTGAAGAATTTCCTTCTCATCTCCAGCCTAAATTTCCCCTGGCAGAGCTTAAGCCCGTGCCCCCTTGTCATATCGCTTTTGGATAAATGCAAGGTTCTCAGGATTGCTGTGATCTTCGTTAGTTTTCTGGAGATAGATACTATGGGACGACTTAATTATCTCTTTTAACTGGAAGCTACTTCCTTTTTTTTTGTCCTTCTGTGTCTTCCCCACCAGCACCCAGTGGGAAATACCAACAATCGTTATTAAAGAATATGTATATATGCTGGCATTGTTCTCGGTTGTCTTTATCTGAAACCCATACTCTGGGACCTATGCAGAATTATTCGTCATACATGAGGTTAACAGTTTCCTTTGCTTTGCTTTTGCAATTCTGTCTTCTATAGACCAAAGGTAATTTATCTTTTATCCTACAGAGACTTTCCTCATTCACTCTTTGTTTAATTACATTTCTCTAGTTTGAAGAATTTTCAGTTTTGATAGAAGAATACCTAAATGGGCAAAAATAAAAATGACTGTGCTCTTTGCTTGTTTTAACTAAATATGCAATAGATATTTGAATAGGACAAAAAGGCAACATAGTGGGTTGTGCTTGGATGGTTGGGTGCTTAGAGTCTGATTGCTGCATTTCCACATTAAGCAATTGGTGCTTTTTCTTTAAACTTCCTATTGCCATCCCATCAGAACTAAGTTTTCTATCAAGACTGTTAGAAGCCAAGAGAATACTTTCTCTGGAGCAATGCTAAGGACTTCATGATGCAATGACAGCACTGCTTTTGGTGGTTCCACTTAGGAATATGTCAGTGTGCCACTGTACCTATTCAAATGCTCTGAAAGCTTTCATAATGATTACAGTGCTGTGTCACCCATTGTTTTTTTGCTGCAAAGACCAGTTGAACCAAGGAAGAGACAACATTTGACATAATGAGAGAGGGAAGGGATATGAAATCATCTCCAGTTCCAGTATATTTTATTAAGAATATATCAAAAGTGAAAAGAAATTAATGTAATTTTGGCAGGATGTATCACTAGTTCAAGGCCATATAATAAGGATCAAGCTCAGTTGCTTAAAATGAAATCCACTAGAGCCAAATAGTTTTAAGAGGTCTAAAATAAATTCTTACCAAGAAGAATTTTCTTCACTTGTATTCTCCATATGTGTGAGCATGCAAGGAAGCTCTATGCTATAAAATTCAGGTGCGAAAGTTTTCCTTCTATGGCACTTGGTCTTTGCTACAGACAGAAAATCTGTTGATGCTTTGTTGTGACAAAAAATGCTTATTAAAATCAAGGTTCACACCCCCCCCAATACAGAAGCAGGCTTTTTATTCCTGCTTTTTTTCTCTGGCTGTAAAGTCAGTTATTATCTTTCCTCTCTGGTAAACAGATGGTCCAGTGAATATAGCCTGTTCTTACTTTCTAAACAGCTGCTGAAGTGAACATATGTAACAAGTACCATTAAAAAAAGGAGGGGGGGTGGGGAAGCTGATCAAGCTGGTCATTGAGAAGACTTTTTGTATTAAGTAAGAACAAAAGAGCAAAAACTACTGTGTAGAAGTTTTTCACAGCAAAAAGAAATTCTGTCTGTCAGTGTGTTTAATGACAGACTGGTTAAATGAACTCCAAACTAAGAGAAGAAAACTCTTACTGTTAAGACCTTTTTTTTGGGGGGGGATTTACAATTTATGCTATGTGACCTTGCTATGCAGTATCTTGAAGAACATGGTCTCTGCTTGAAAAAAAAGTAATGTGTTGCTCCTTAATAAGTTGGGTTTTCGTGGTGGAAAACGTGTAGTTATTCAGAATATATTTCTCTTAAATGAATATATGCTGATTGGTTTTATAGCTCATAAAGGCACATATTTTGCTTTATTTTCCTCATAAATGTGTTTTTAGGGCAAGTTTACAAGCAGTTCCAGGGCTTTGGTAAAATAAAGCAGTCTTGCAATGAATTAATATTTTTCAAATACAGTATGTATCATTGCACAGTGACAGTGACTTGACAAATGGTTTTAAAACATGTTCCGGTTTTCAGTTCCATTGGGATACTTGTATCACCCCAGTCATTCTTGAATCTTTTTCCCCTCCCAAAATAAGAGTCTAGTCTGTCATGAGTAAAGCTGCCTTGTTTTAGCTGGCCATACAAGTAAAGTCAGGCTATTGTTGCCCTCTTCTAATCCCAGAATCACCAAGCTTGGAAGAGAGACCTTCAAGATCATCTAGTCAAACTGTTAACATGGCCCCTGAACCGTATCTCCAAGTGCCATATCCAATCTATTTATTGCTAGAGCCACATTTTTTCTTATTGCTTCCATGAGAGCAAGAAACACTCACTGAATATGTTGTCAGTATCTTTAAGGCCAACTGAAGAGTTTTGCAAGATTTTCGGTTCTTACGACAGCTTTCTGTGAGTTCTTTGTAAAGTGACTGATTGTTTGAAAAGACCTGCTAATAACCTACCTTAGAACTGTTATGGCCTTGCAACATTTTACTCTTTTATGCAGAATTGGTAGGTTTTGGCTCTGATAACAGGTAACGGATGATGCAACTGCATGATGTTGAATAAAAATGGCAGATTGCAGCTTTGCATGTATCTAACTTTCACTTAGTCCAGTTTCTGGGTATAATGTCCCCTGTAATGACATTTTCAAGATACCAACAGAGGAGGCTTCCTCTACTAGGTCTGCAATTTTCTGTCTCCTTTCAATGAAGCTCTTACTTTTGTGTAAAGTATTCCAACTCCAACTGCTTGCTAATCCTCATTTATTATCTTGCAACTTTTACTCCTGGGGTCTGGTTGTCTCAACCTATAGCTGTATCATAGGACACCTCAACCTGTGAGATAACCTATGATACTAGACTTTGCCACGAGGTACAGCTTGTGTTCACAGTCCCTTTGTCACTGCGCTGAAGTGGATTCTCATTCATTCATCCATTATTTTTATATTATTATTATTCTCAAAGCTGAATAATTCCAGAATTACTTGTCTCTACATAAGCAATTTTTTTTCTAAAAGGGGGTTTTGCATAGAGCTTCAACTTTCTTTCTTTTCATTTTTCTAAAATATGTTGCAAAGGTTGGGGTAAAGGTCATTCCAGAATTGTGTTGTTCTATGATGTAGTTTATTCTACTGGGAAATGCTGTAAATCCAGAGACAAGGTGCAATTTATCACAGCATAGCTTTGGTCTTTATCCTGGTCTGTCAGTATTGCAAATTGTAGGTTACTGCCATGTCTTTATATCCCAGAGCTACATACATAGTTCATATCTGTTTGCGTCTAGTTAAGCACTGTAGGTTTTTTTCACAACTGTTTCACCCAAAATTCCTTTTCTGAAACACCAGCTTATAGCCCTAAGCCTGGCTATAACCTCTGCTTTTTCAGGTAAAGTACATATAGGCAAAGTGTGCATTTTGGGTTGCTTTTTGCTTGCTTGCTTGTTTGTTTTTTCTCAAGTGGTATTTGGATTGTGTCGTTGAATACTCTTCTAGTATCTGTAGTCTAGCATATATCAAGATTAAAATGGGCTAGCAAGATTTGAAAAATCTTTAAAAGAAAAACCAGAACAAGTAGGTAGAATTGCTGGGCAGAAACTCTGGTTTTGATCCAAACAACTCCCTTTTACTTTTATATCTAGAAAAAATGTGCCTGCCCTTCTAAACAACCAATTGAATTTATTCCAATGGTTTATTCTGTATTAATTACTTGCAGTATGCTTTCCTGTATTGAGTGCTATGGAACAATAGCTGCATCACCAGAGGCATAGTAAGGTAACTTTTGCAACCATAACTGTGCATTTACTTTGACATTCCTCTAGTCTTTGTAAAGCAAAAAGTTTTTTCCCATACCATTTTTGAATGTTGTCCCCTCATCCACCTCCACCACTTAAGCAACTCCAAGCTTATAATGATTTTAAAGACAGTCTATCAGCAAATGGAAGATTGTATGTGTCATCTGACTGCTGACAAAAATGGTACTTTCATCTTTGTGTCATTGTGTATAATTTATTCATAGGCAACACTTGAATTTTAATCACAAGAATACTGTGATAAACCTTTTCCAAGGGTTTTATGTAGGACTGAAGAGAAGGCCAAATAGCTTAGTTTCAGTGTATGTCACATCTCTCCCCTTTCTTTTGTTTTCTGGTTTTTTGCACTGTATAAAAGTTTCCTCTGCTTGCTTCTATGCCTGCAGAGGCTGCAAGGCTCTTATGTAGAAGGGGAATCCTCTGACACTGGCTGTTTTTTTGTCATTACTGAAGCAACTCTTCCCTGATGAAGGAAGCTCCCCATGACTTTTTTCAGCAAGTGTCCTCTGAGCAGTAGACATCAGGACCTGCTGGGGATGTTTTAGGGTTTTCTTTTTAGCTTTCTGGCTGTCTGGATCTTGCTCAGTCTCAAACCGAAGACCCGGAAAAGGCATCTTGTTCTCTTATTGATAGACTATGTGACTGATATGCAGAAATCATCTATTGTGGAGCCGAGAGAAGTTGCCAGCTGACGAGTTTGTCAGTTCTTGTTGTCAAAGAGGTCTAGTGTTGAGTTCTGCCCAATATCTTGCACACTTACCAGGGACTGGGGATTTCAATATAAGCAATTTACTGAAATAATCAGTATCATCTCCAGTGACTATGTCCTGAGGAGACTGTGTTTTCGCCTGTTATAGGTTTGCTTATTGCAAAGACTAGTGGCAGATGATCTTTGTAACCTGAATGGGATTTTCATGGTTGCTAAGGTGTGTGCTATCTAGACACCGAAGCCTGAAATTTGTGACTAATAGTGAACCCTAAGCTTGACTCTTTTTCAGTCAATAGCTTCACTGAACTTTTTTAGATTTGGAAAACCTATTTTAACCAACCCTGTAGGACTTTGATATTTACACAGAAAAATGGATGTAGAGCTGTGGGACCGCTCTCCACATGGTACTCAGTATACCCTGGATTTTGCTAGTGGATTTTAGGAGACATCCTGGTAATAGGGTGAAAGTGGTGGTAAGTGATCCAGGAACAAAGCACTGTTCTTGCTCGTTCTACATGAAAGGGTCCACAGATTCCCTATTGCAGTTTTCAGGAAGGAAAAAAAACCTTTTATTTCCTTCCCCAGTGCCTCCAGAACTGACAAACCAGAAGTAAGCTGCTTTTGCTTTGTGGATATCATAATATATGGAAGTCAGGAATAGTTTCCTGTCTTCTGATCAAGCTTTATTTTGTCAGTAGGAGTGATTGAGGTTTATTTCAGTAGGTAGGCTTTCTTCTACCTTGTACCTGCTGAAATAAATTGTCATTTGACATACTGTCTTGAGTGCGTATCTCAGGCACATTAACTAGACACAAAGAAACAGTGTAATTCTTCTTTTCCTTTGCAGAATTGACCCCTGAGGAGAAAGCCATGAGAATTGCCAAAGCTATGCGTAAACAGTCATCAGAGGTAAAAGAGAAATGGGAGAACCTAAATGCTAGTGCCAGTATCTGGCAGAAGCAAGTGGACAAAGCATTAGAAAAACTGAAAGACCTGCAGTGTGCCATGGATGACCTCGATGCTGATTTGAAGGAGGCCGAAAATGTGAGGAATGGCTGGAAACCTGTAGGAGACTTGCTCATAGATTCGTTACCAGATCACATTGAGAAAACTACAGTAAGTATGGAGCTCCTGGGTAATATTTAGCCTCTGTGTGTGTGTGTGTCAGGCCTCCTTATTCTACTACCTCTAGTCACATTAGATATGTACACACTGTGTACTTAAATTCTCATGTGCGGTATAAAGTGCTCTTTAAAGACTATATCTGAGGTCTCAAAGTCCAGTGCTGTGCCATGTTGACTATGTTGGCTGGAATTGCATAAGCATATGTGATCAGCAAGCTGCAGGTGTGTACAGAATATAACATTGATTAAATGAAAAAGATGTGTTCTAGGAATTAAATATTTTCCTCCTCTAAATACTGTCTAATCCATAGTTAGGCTTTAGGTTTGTTTGGAGCTGTGCCCAGGCACTGGAATATGAATGAGCTGAGTCAATTATCATTCCAGCAGTTGACAGCAGCTCCCTTTGTTTTTGTAGTGGTGAGCTGTCAGATCTGTTTGGCCATCGTGTATAGCTGTCTTGTTAGGAAATCATTTAGAGCTTTTTCAGTCATACAGACATGTATATGTAGTTTTAATTTCTGTTCCTTAGCTTTCATAAACTTCACACATCTGTTACCTAGTTCGTATGAATGACCATTTGCTTTTACTTTAGCCTGGCTTCTAATCAGGATTAGTTCAAAGTGAAGAACACATACTACTGTAGAATGTTCTTGCTGCCTGGGTTCCAGGCCACCCATGCAGGGCTCAGCATCCCAAGGCATGGCTGCTCATGATGGATAGTAGTCTTCCCCTGCTTAACTTCGTGGGTTGGGTAGAGACCAGTAACGCAGAGCTCCCCAAAGAAGGGATATCTTCTGATAACTATCGTCCAGGAAAGCTGACTGGAAACAGTACAGGGCTTGAGGAAGTGCCTGAATATCAGGGATTCCAGGAGAGCATGTGGGTATGCACATATAGGTAGAGCAAATTGCTGTTTGGGGCAAATTTAGCACTTATCACTAAACTTCTGTTTGACAAACACAGCTTTTAAGTTTTCAAGCATAAGGGTGAATATGGCAAAGCATTAGAAGACCCTGGAGTTGTGTACCTGACCATCCATGTCTTCAGCTTGGGATGCTTGTATTAGAAGAATGGAAGGCCATGCACTGCCATCAGGTTTATGTAAATATTCTCTCTATGTGTGTAAAGCCTGTGGTCTCCCAGGGCTGCATTATTTCACATGTAACAATGCAAGCATCCTCATTCTCAAAATTTTGTTGTTACTTTCAGCATTAATGGAACCAAAATCTTTAAAACAAAGGCAGTCAAAGCTGAGTTATATCCAGACTGCTGTTGTTTTGAGAAGAATGCCTTCCTCTCCCTCTTATATTTTAATATAGATATTAAAGTAAGAAATAAGATGATAATGCTGAATAGCTCCTTGTTCTCATGTTAAGAAGGGATTTGTCATATCTCAGTGGCTTTTTCTGTAAAGTGAAGTCTTTCAGATTTTCATTGCTGTGGAAAAACTGAAACATCTCTTGAACTAAAAAGGTCCTGCTGGCTGTCCAGAAGCCCAGTGCTTCTTTCTTGCCAGTATGTTCCTTCTGTTCCTGGGCCTGATGAGAATGATTTTTGCAGGGAGGTAAATAATTAAATTATCCGAAGAAAATGCTTTTTTAACACTTGTTTTTGGCTTGTTTCATGGTGTTCAATCAAGCTGCTTATAGGATTGAACCCTTAACTGCTCACAGCAAAAAAGACATTTGATGCATCTTTTTAACTGTAACTAAAACTTGCATCAATTTTGCCTTAATACTGTATTTAGTTCTATTTGATTCAATAAACCTTTTACTTCTTTTTAGTCATTTGTAATAGTTTTACTCTGTGGTACTAATCAGGTAAAACATTGTACTCCTTTTCCTTAGAAGATAAATTCCGTCATGCTTTACTAATTCAATAATAGTTTTTAAATTGAATTTTTGTCAGCTGCTTAATACTGGAAAGCTATAGCTCCTGAGCACATGTTTTCTTAAGAACACTTGGCAGGCTCTATGCTGCTAAAGCTCCTAATATGGCATTGTGTATTTCCTTTTGTGATGAAAAACTCTAAGGCCATATGGCACCACTAAAAAATCTATTTAAATTGTTTTAGGGGCACAATTTGCCTATGGCATTTGAGCAAGTTTCATACAGTTTTTCTCTAAAGATGGATATGAATGATATAGTAAGAACATTGAAGTGAGGGAACTTTCTTTGCCGAGACCTGACTTGTGTCCAGTTGTTCAGCATAAGCTGCCGCGTTGGGCAGATCAGAACCGCGTTGAGTTTAGTGTGGCTTCTGTGCTGCTTGTATGTCCCTTGAACATAAGTGTATGTTTCTTACCCTTTAAGGCTTTCAGAGAAGAAATTGCTCCCATCAACTTAAAAGTTAAAACAGTGAATGATTTGTCCAGTCAGCTATCTCCACTTGACCTTTATCCATCTTTAAAGATGTCTCGTCAACTGGATGATCTTAATATGCGTTGGAAACTTTTACAGGTATTCTTCTGAATATGTACGGTAGATGTGTGGGGAGGGATGTTTCTTTTTCTCTTTCTCTCTTCTCTCTCCTTTTCTCTGATGTGTTATTACCATTTGTTCCATTACTTCTATTGCTAAGGTATTACTCTATTAGTACCAAAGCAACAAAAAGATCTGTCTTTTCTTCTGACAAGAAGCTTTTCCTTTCAAGCTCTTTTAGCAGTTTATTCACATAGGAAACTACATCAAACTCTGAAGACTAGTGAGAACTATTGCTGCATGGGGTTTTTTGTATCTTTTAGCAGTATATTTTATGTAAATCTGTGCTACCAAAAACTGGCATAAATACTTCTGCTGTGTTTCCAGCTTGTGGAAAGCTATTTTATTTTGCCTTTGAATATTCACTTTCTGTAGGGAATTTCACTTTAAGTGTCTTAAGTACTAGTAGAGCTATAACAAGATATGAGCAATTTAGCATTACAAAACAGAAGAGG
Organism: Pachyramphus minor; assembly: GCA_013397135.1. NCBI lineage: Eukaryota > Metazoa > Chordata > Aves > Passeriformes > Tyrannidae > Pachyramphus > Pachyramphus minor. Next base: position 185,922 of record VYXB01006405.1, on the reverse strand, counting down.
ATATACTGTGAGAGAGTATATATTGCATAGTTATGATTATTGTGCTTAAATGGTCTGAGAAAGGTAAATCAATGTGCCTGATTACAGTTGAAACTCATGCATAGTTTCACAGTGAATGATTTAATGAAGTTTCTTGCATCAGTTAAAAATTCATGTATCAATTCTTGAAGTTTCTCCTTTTTTTTTTTTTTATTTTGTAGGACATCCTTATCACACTTCTAGCGAGGGTAGTGGATATGAATTTTCAAAACCTGGGCACCAGTTTCTGGGCCATTAGTTTTGAATAAGTCACTCCTGAGAGGCAAAGCTATTAATGTGTCATATCAGACCTTTCCTTTCCTCTCAAATTGAGTTAACCAAGCAACCAAACTACTGCTGTGTGTGCTAGTGCAGTTTCAATTAATAAACTGGGGGGGAGTCATGTCAGCAAGTGAAACTGTATCTTCCAAAATGATTCTGTGCTGAAAAGGCAGCTGTGAGATCAATAAAATCAAACTCAGATCTGCTGACTATGGAAATTTGGACAACAGAAGGGTTGGGAGGAGGTCAGAAACTTCAACAGTAGGCTATAGTCACCGTGAAACTACTTTTGCTTGTTATTGATCTACAGTTCTCCCACAAGAATGCTACAAGGTATGAACAGGATTTTCATTATCAAGTGGCAAAAAAAAGTGGCCTTGAATAGATGGATGTCAAATGAGAGCTATGATACACACAAATTAATTTCACTAAAAATGAATGTAAACAAGTGGTTTTCTTATCATGGTCTTGGTGTTGCAAAGTAAATGGCAATGTAAATTTTGTGTATGTCTGTTTATGTGTAGGTGTCTGTAGAGGATCGCCTTAAACAGTTACAGGAGGCACACCGAGATTTTGGGCCTTCATCACAGCACTTTCTTTCCAGTAAGTTCTTTGAATTAATAGACACAAGAGATATGATGACTTTCTGAAACACTGACTGATCTTTACTCCAAGTTTCCCTATGGCTTGAGGAAGTTCTTCTTCCGTATTATCTACCTCTGTGTTTTTGTAGGGGTGTTTCATCTTCATAACTGCACTGACAATCTCACTAGTGTGCTTCCCCCTGTAACACCTTTCTGAGATACCGTTGTGCTCTGGTTGTTTTATTCTTTGTCCTCTGCTGCAATGTCTAACCTGTGACTGTTCTAGAATCTTTGCTTGCTCATAAGCACATCTTCTCATCCTCTGCCAGGTCTTTCGTCTCCTTCCTTTTGCTTCCACTCTTGCTGGGATGACACAAAGGAAGAACTGCCTGGATATTTATTTTTTTTTGGCATTAAAGTTTTCATGTCATACATTCTTGGAACTTCAAATAAAGGGCCGAGGAAAGCAAACATGCATCACTTCCTCAAGACCTATCCACCCATCTTTTTCTATTTAATGAAAATTTTAGAGGTGTAAGCCTATGGTCTCCCATATACTGAGAGGGCAAAAGCAGATTTGACATAATTTGCTACAAATAAATAGGTTGTGATACCAAGATCCATGTTGATTTTCCAATGTTCTAACCTACCTGCCATCATCGAGGCTAATGAGACAAAGTGTTAACCTAGTCATTTCTCCAGTTGGAGACTGGGGTGTCCAAACTGAGGGTTTCAATGATAAAGATAAAATCATTGCAGGAGTTGAGAAGTCAGCATGAAAATGAGCAGCTCTTTCCCAGAGATTCTGAAATACTGTATGTCAGTATTATTATTAGCTAAACAGTTAATATAATTTAAAACAATAAATGATTCTTGATTTTTTTTTTTACTTATGTGACAACCATGTTCTTATTTTAAATTGACAGTTTTTCAATAAACAAGATGCATTGTATATAAAATATTACAGCTGTTACATAAAATAGCAATTCCTGGAGACACTCTGTCCTGTTCTTAAATTGACAGAACAAGCAAACAACTTTAAAAAGTATATGATTTATTTATTAATTAAATTTAAGCCCTATTAGAAGTATAACATACTGTTGCCACAGTGGTTTTGTAGCTCTTCCAAAATCAAACTTGTAACCTGGACAGTCAGTTCCTGGTGTCACTACTTTGTTACTCTTAAGGTTGTTCTGTTCACCACTCTTCACCTGGACCATTGCCAATATTCAGGTGACTGATCAGGGCAGGGAGAGAATCAGTGAAAGAGTCCACATGTAAAACTTGCCAGAAAAGGTTGGCTGGTTTTGTTTGTCTTGATCTGGATCATTTCCTTGATTTGGCTTACAGCTATGTCACAATAAAAACCTGTATTCGCAAGACTGAGAGATGAACTGACTTTCTTGCTCATTAAAACATTTGTAGAGCTACGTCCAAAGAGACTATGCATTGCCATATCAGCATGCCACAGCCATGCTTAGGGAATCTTCTCCAGGCTTAAGGAGACATTCATTTTGTTACATACAAAAGTCAAAAAAAGGAAAGCTTCCAGAACACATGTTGGTAGATACCACAAAGAGCTATAGCCAAGTAACACAGTTTTGGAAAAACAAATAATATGCAGTTATCCATTTAAACTGTTTGTTAAAAACAACCTTTTTCTCCGCACAAACTATGACAAAAACTTGTTAAAAAATACAAATAAAACAAACTTTTTAAAAAGATTCTGGTAAACAGAGTTAAAGAACTTATACCTACAATTTTTTATAAAGCCAATTTAATGAAAGCTATGGGCAGTAACTTCAAAAGGACAGTCATAAAAAAGTCATTAAATCTGGAAAATGAAAGTTTTTATCCTGACAGGTTGCAAGACTGTATATTCTAAATCAAAATTTTCAAACCTTTTTATTAGCAATAAATGACTTCAAACTGTAAGGAACAAGTTGAGCAGTAGTCTGAATGAGAGAATCTCAAACTCCTAAAACTGTGATTGATATATATGTATGTCTTGTGCAAATCTTCATCTCCATAACTGCACTTCTGAATTAGAGGGCAGGTTTTTATCTGTGCTCATCTGAAAACATCTGTTTTACATTTACCTCACATACCTGTTACTCTTCCTCCAAATCCTGACAGGGGAACATAACTTGCCATCACACCATTGTCAGCTGACTAGATCCCAGTTATCATTTAATCAGTACTTTGTGCTAGCAAAATGCTTATTTCTACCTGTTTATCAGATTCGTAGAATAGCCCAGGTTGAAAGGAATGGAGTTCAAAAGATCATCTGGTCCAACCTTTCATGGGAATGGGAGCCTAGATGACATTATCCAGCACCCTGATTCCAGCCCCATTAGTCCAGTGATTTCATCTCTGCAGTGGCTAGAAACATTTCAGTACTAAAAAGACACAGTGCAACATTTGATACTGTTGTTTGAGTTCGTGGAACCCTAATTAGATGGATTCATGCAGACCATCAGTAAGAAAGTGCTTCAAAATAGTTTTGAAGACTAGCAAACAACGTATTAGCCCTTCCTAAAATGTTCTGCAGGAGGAGGCTGAGGTAAAGCAGTATTAGTAGACCACTGCAATCTATGATCCCTCTTTTTGCTGAGCTCTTTTTTTCCTCTGCCTTCATGGGGAGGCAGAGTATGTTGAACTTTTTTTCAGTGCTTTTGAGATGGAAGGTAAGTCCCTTGCAAGTTAGTCACTGATCAGTAAATTTTATACATCCCTAAAACAGCTAAAGGTGAAGAATCCTCATAATTCGTTATTCTTTGCAAAAAGATTGCTTTGCTGTCTCCTGCCTTTAGAGACCGTAACTTTTTTTTTCTGTAATCAATTTATTTTGCAAGTTTGTCGATCCACTTCTCTGTTGTGTTTTTGTATATTTCTAAGAGGAATCCTTGAACATCCACAGAGCTGACTCCACAAGTTCCCTAAAAAATAGCGTAGGTATTCAGTGGCCTGCTCAAAGCACCTCTCAGCCATACTAATCCCACAGGCCTGCTAGTGAGTGTTAGGATTTATAACTACTATGCTCAGTTTTCATCAGGAAACTGATTTTTAAAAAACAGTAGTTTTTTAGTCTCATTTTCCAGAGCCTCATGCAGCAGAGAATTGTCAAATTTTACAAAGGTTATTTTTAAACAAGTAGAGTATGACTTGGTCCGCAGTAATTAGTAATTTAATTGATTACATTGTTTAGTCCATATTTATGTTGATGCAGAATATCTTTGTCTGTCATAGCATATAAACTGTAGTTAAGCAAATTCCTAGCTGACCTAATTAGTGTAGTAGTACAGGAGCCACCAAATGGCACCACTAGAGAAAGAAACTCTAAATATAATAGCCCCATTCTCCTATCTTGTTGATTTCTTTTTTTTTTTTTTTTTTCAGAATTACAAATTCTTAAGGATTATTCTTAGCTACCTCTGTTTGAGCATTTAACCTTTATTAGTTTTTTTTTTCTTTACCTACCTCTCAACTGCAAATGTTATTTTCCTCTTTAAATAGTGAGATGGAATTTTCTCTATTTTTTCCAGTAAATAATGTGGTTTATTTTATTCCTGTAGTTTCCAAAATGTTCTTCTCAGTTAATCTGTGTTTTTGGTATATGAATGTTTCTTAAATTATAAACCATGAAACTTTGTGTGAGGTCACAGCCATTAAACCCCTTGGGAAGCAGTCAGCTAGTAGCAGGGTGAGACCTGCCTCTCTCTGTAGCTGCAAGAGCCTATGGGACTTACACAGCTTGTTACTTTCAAATGGATTTTTTTTTCCAAAGAGAGATGAGCTCTAAAGTGGGCCATCCTTGCAGAAAATTGCATTAATTGAGAGTTAATTACTTGAGATCCAATGTGGATCGAAGCTGTGTCTCATTTTAGCAAGTTTTGATACAGGAGTGTTACACGAGTAGGCACTCTGTCTCAGAAGTGTTGGCGTACGTGTGCAATATAAATTCATTCTGTTGTGATGATCATTTATGCCTACCTGTTCTTTCTATCTCTGGTTCTACACTGAATCTAGTGAAGTGCGTTTTTTCCATGATAAACCCCTAATTACCCAGGTACTAGTCTAGTAATTTCTGGTAGGTGTACATACCTGTGGTTTTTTCAGTAAGCAGCTGCTTATAAGTTGTCCACCAACAGCGGACAATCTTGATAGATTGCCATAGTTTTCTTCTGCTGGTTTTCTAATTACTGAAAATAGTCTGGGAAATTTTGTTTCCATTTGTTATAACCATATTAATTGTAAAATAAATAAAAGATAGGTTTTTTTTAATTTGACATGTGCTTTCTAATAACTACCTTGTCTTTATTTCCTCAGCCTCAGTACAGTTTCCATGGCAGAGATCTGTTTCACATAACAAAGTGCCCTATTATATCAAGTAAGTTTGCCTTGATTCTTTTTTCCTTAAGCGTAACAGAGCGTTTTATCACCATAACCTGCCAGAAAAACATAGGGACTAAGTAGTACCTAGAAATGTTACTGAGAATTTCTCTATGTAGTATTCTGCTGCCTATACTATATAGTCATGTTTATTGCTTTGCATGCCATATAATTTAGTAATACGTAAAAAGAAATCAATGACAAACCCAAATTGAAACCTCACTCAGATAGGAAACAGCAGGGACGTTCCAGTATAATACAGTATCAGTGTTCACACTAGACTTGTTCTTATGTGTGTGGCTCCTCCAGTATATAAATTGTAAAGGGGAAAAAAACTCAATAAATAATGTATTTAAAAATGCAAAGTTTGTAACCTATAGCAAAGCAGTGGTGACTAATATTTATTGAGCCCATTCATCATTTTGTACTAAAATCCTTTGGAAATATACATGTATTGACTGTCCTTCTGTCCTTTACTTTAAGGAAGTTCTTATAGTGCTTGATTTTAAGGTAAATTATGCATTGACATAAATATTTACAAAAGTTGTACAAATACCTTGATTACCAAGAGGAATGGCCAAGACACTTATTTTGAAAATAATAAGGAATTATTATAAGGAATACTAAGTTATACTAAGGAATACTAAGGAATACTTAGTTATGGAGGTGAGGAGACTTTGATGTGTTCTACTCAGAGCAATCTGTAACTTGGCTTTTCTTATTCTATCAGTATTTATTTATGGACTATTTACCAGTACTTTAAAGGTCAAAGATTGCAGCTTTGAGAGGAGGATAGCCCTTTCCCAGAGAGGTAAATGAAGTTTTAAGAAGGTACAGTGTATAGTAAGCGAGACCCAGAGCAGTTCATTTTAGGCTAAAGGAAATCTGTTAAAATGTTATCTGTTTGAGTTTGGGAAAAGGGTAGGTTTTTTTTAAGGTAGGATGACTGTGAACTGGACCTGAAGATAGTTCATTCTGAAAGAACATAAGTGAGGGTTTTTTACTATTGCATATTGCTCATAAATCTGAGAGCCACATTTTGTGCTTCAAATAATTTATGAGTACTTGAATGCTTTGGAAAGCAGGTAACAGTAAATCTATGTCGATCAAACCTGGTATCATTCTTGAGGTGTGATGGTTGTTTTTAAACTGTCATATGAAGATTAACTACTTTAAAGGGTCTGAGTAGGTAACTAGAAAATGCAAAAACCTACTGTGAAGATCATTGAAATCTCTATGAAAGCATTTGTGCCTCTCCTGAAAAGTTTTGCAGGAGGCAACAAAAACTGTGACACACTGGAGAAGGGGTTCCTGGCTCCATCCTGAGTGGAAGAGGAGAGGGCAAAAGTTGGATGCAAAGGCTCATTCACTGCCAAGACTCAGGCAGAAGTGCTATTAAAGTGATCACACCTACAGCAGTAATTCAAGGAAAATGCTGAAGTAGCAAGCTTCAGAAAGGAAGAGGAAAACTACCCTAAGCCTGTGATTTTTTTTCTTGAGGGTATGTCCTTACTGGACATTGAAAGATGGCAATTCACTTTCCTGCTCTATCAGAGCTGATAGCTGGAGTTGGGAGGGTTTATCGGATGTGAGTTGGACCCAGAGGGTTCTGTGGAGTTCATCGGTATACTCAGAGTTGGGGAACAGAGATAGGAACAGATGGAACAGACCAAGATTAAAGCTTCTGATCTGTGCTGAACAAGGCAAATATTTTGAACTTGACTATTACATGTGCGTATCCTTTTTTCGTATTTAATACGTTCTTTTAAGTTTCTGAGCATCTCTCTTACCCCACTTCAGCCAAAGTTCAGTTTTTGAGAAATGCTTATTTTATCATTGCTCGTTCAGAGGAAAGTAAGGCTTTCCAGTTTGTACCCTAGGTGCAGTCCTGCAAGCTCACCAGCTGGTGGCCAAGTATCCACTTGGATACTTGCTGTGGGCTCGCTCTGGTGTGTTGGCAGCCCTAGAGCTAGACTGGGGGATGAAGCCAGTTGGGGCTGAGAAAGAAACCCCAGCATCTCTCAGAAATTGTCTTACTCAGGAAGTTTGGTAAGGGAGCAGAAATGTAGGGCAAGTTCTCTGAAGGTCAAGGTCTTTATAGTAGCAGCAACCACTGCTTAATTTGCAAGATGGCCTTAATGAGGTCAGCAGGATTAACTACGGCATCTCAAAGAAGACTTTTCCAGTAATTTTTCCCTACTTGCAACATGATATATGCTGCTGAAGCAACATCTTGATTCTTGTGTCTTGAAAGAGAATGATGGTATGTGTAACTGGTAGGATTTATTTTTTTAAAAAAAACTTGAGAATGAATACTGAATTACAGTAGCATCACAGTCTGAAAAGCAGACTGACCTTGGCAGTTTCCTACATTTTTTATTTCTTACTGATCTAAACAATATTGTTTTTCAGAAACAGCTAGATAAGTCAGAGAGTTGTGGAAGATAAAGCAGAAAAGAGATGATTCTGAATTTCATTTGCTTTGTTATGATCAGGCTGGAGAGTACTCTTGGCTTTAAATACCCTTTTAAATCTTTTTGTGTTCCTTAATTTCAAACACAGTTTAAAGAAGAGAGAAAAACCATACTGATTGTGTGATTAGTGATTACATGAGTGAGACAATTTAAAAGAATAGGCAACAGGATTTAATGGTGGATGTTTATATAGAAAGGAATGCTAGGAAAGAGGGAAAGATTGACTTAATTTTCCTTGTTTTTTTCAAATTGTACTAACCCCTTGCAAAGACTCACCTTTGATGTAAAGCACAGTATGAGTAGAAGGAACAATTATGATGAGTCTCAATAACTATAATTTGAGAGCAACTATATTTACAGCAAGACTTGTATATTTAGAGGGAAGGTTTAAGATACCAGTTGTTCATTTTATGTTCATTTTATACCAGTATGTTCATTTATGTTCATTTTATTATGATCTAATGTGGCTANAAGATACCAGTTGTTCATTTTATGGTATAAAGAAAAAAAAAATAGCAGAACAAAGATAATAAAAGTATGATCTAATGTGGCTGAAAAATGAAAGGTTTTAAAAATTTTGAAAGGGAAATAAATGCTGATTGAAATCAGGCTACTTATAAATAAGAACACATACTTTTCTTAGACAGCCATAAATTCATATATTTACTTCATTTTGACTGCATTTTGGGAGTGTCGTTGAACGAGAAATCTAAAATATTCAGGAAGTGACATAGCTCCAGATGGAGATATAGTTGCACCTCTGTTAAGGTATTTGGAAAAAAAAATTACAGAGCAAACTGCACTCTGTAATTTTATTGCACACAGAGAATGAATTTAAAAAAAAATTAGGGAACTGCACCTTAGAAGGCAGGAGAGAGTAATTTAGGTAGCAATGAATCTGTAAGGAGAATGTCAAAATGATGCAAGATATCTATTTTCAGATGAGCAGCATTTTTTCTGTTTTCTAACAGCAGAGGTAGCTTGCATTTACATGATTAGAGAGGAGTGTCTCTGTGAAAGAGGTCTTTGTGGCAGCACACCATCGTACTTGGGAGTCCAGTTTGCTCTCCCTACTCCATTTACTAACTGTTGGCACGTCTGCCGTTTCTCGGGTTGTTACCTGTTTAATCAGGTAATGAAGCATGTGAAAGATCAAAAAGCCAGTTTACAACCTCCTTTACCCTGTAAGTTCAGACAGAGGCAGTCTGGATGTGGGGCATTTTGGAAAGGACCAACTATTCTGCTTAGCTGGAAGAAGGATTTCTAATTCATTGGTCTCAGGTTTATCAAGGGGTGTGTCCTGGGCTATGGTGAATATGGTGAACTGAACTTATACACATGATTTAACCTCTCTCTTTTCTCCTCTTGAATTGTCTTACTGTGTAAGTCAAATTTGCGAAGTAAAATTTGTGCTGGCTCTGTTGATGTAATTTTATTTAATCCTTTTGCCTCCCATTTGATTTTTTTTCTTAATGGCAGTTGATAAAATGTTTTGTATTTCTGTAGTCTGTGTCTTCTCTGTCACAGCAAAATTCAATGAAAACCTTAACTGTAAAATCTTGATGCTACTGGGAAAAAACCCCATAGTCCTTCATAATTTATAAAAGAGAAGGGGACTAATGAGCATATGGAGGGGAATACAACACAGCAGGTACAGTACTTATCAATGCACTTCAGGTAATGAAAGTATGAAGTTTGGACAAAAGGTTTGGCAAACTTGCCATTGAATACATATTTCATAGGTTGGTTTGTAAAGGTTTGAGATTTAATAAGGAGAATTTTCTGCTGTTGTTCATTTATAAGTCTTTGTATCATACAAATAAGACATCCTCGGCCTCCATAATAGTAAAGGAAAAAAAATAAAGCCTATATTACATAGCATTTCAATAAAAATATTCTAAAGATAAACAGAGTAATAAAGGAGACACTATGTATGATAATTAAACATCCTTGAGGAAAACATGATGAATGTGCAGAAAACATAATTACCGTGGTGTTTCTCACTGTTTTTCTTTTAACTGTAATTTAATGTTGTTCAGCAGTGTACCTTTCAATGCTATAAGTTATTAGATATTTGTACTGTGCAGAAGAAACAAAAGGGTGATACAGAAGAGGTCACAGTAAGTTTAATCTCATGCAGGGCGTTACATAGGGAGAGCAATTTCTTGGTGTAGCCATTAAATTGATCCATATCAAACACCATAGTTTCCATGCTTACTTTCCTGTAATCCTGTGAAGAGGCTGGTATAACAAACATCTTAGAAATCCCGTGTTATCGCCTCCTGTATCATGTACAGAAATAAAATGTTTTCTGCTTCTCCATTTTTTTAAGGCTCTTTAGAAAGTCCTTACTGATGTTTGGTTTATGCCTGTATGGGGAAGATGGGAAAAATTAATGGAACAGAAAAACCTAATTTTTTCCCTTTGTTCTAGTTATATGCATAATCCCATTCTTTTAAGTATTAAGAAGTATTTCCCTTTGAAAGGAAAATAAAATCTGATTTGCAGAAGGAGGTAATATAGGTTTGAGGTTTTGAGAGTTTCTTCAATTACCAGTTCTGTGCTGGTCTTTGTTTTCAATTAAAGAAATGCAGTAGCACACTTTCTCTGGAGTGATTTCAAAATATCTGCATATAAATTGTTCTACCAACCTCTAAGGTGCAATACTATGGGGATGCATTATGGCAGCTCTTTTTTTGCCACAAAACAGTATTTCCTAATGGACTTAAAATGAAAAAAAGAAAATATACAGTATCTAGATAGAACACTGACATATTTATGAGGTGAGGATGTTATGCCATTTGAATTTTGGCAAGGGCACCAAAGTCAGAGTTCTGAATGCTATCAAATCATTAGTGATTAGTAAAGATCCTGATTTAAGGTAATGTTTTGTGCAAATGACTGCAGGAACAGAAAGGTACTTAACATCGTGCCAGAGTACTGTTTCTTTGGTGTTTGCCAGTGATTATCAACACAGGCCTTGCCTATGCTAAGAAATTATTAAAAAAACACCTACAAACCTGTCTCCAGTTTTCTTTCTGGTAGAAAAAAGCTGAAAAGAAAAAAAGGAATTTTTTTTGCGACTCCAGGGGCACTGTGAAACATCTGGAGATGTACAACCTAATCCTTTCACTTCAACAGGACTGTTCTTTTATTTCTAGAGAACATAAGTTAAATGACATGCCAACTGTTCCCTAGCTTTTTATTTACAACCAGGAAGTGTTTTAAAAATGGAATACCTTTGCCAATTATAATTAGAAAGCTGCCACCAAACATGATCAATAAGAAACACACAGTAAGGACAAATGTTTGTCATGTAAACTTTAGAGCACTTCATTAATATGTGGGGTTTTTGTACTTTGGAGTATTTAATGATTATCATGTTTTTTATTTAGTAAAATAGAGACTCTTTAAATTACACTGTCTTGTCAGGTAATATATTCATAGATGCATGTTTTGCTGCATGGCTTATACTGGATCCATAAGTTTGTCAGAAAAGACCTAGAAGATTCTTGCTCTGATTAACTCAATCTTTTGATACTAACAAAAAACCAATGCTTCTTAGTGAAACGCTTTAAATTCTTCCCTGACTAAACCATGTGGAAAGATGTAATATGTTCATACCACTTGTGTTACTGCCCTGTAGGGCCAGCTTACTTTGGTGATAGTGGAAATACCTTCTTATGCCATATACTGTGCAGAATGAAGTCTAGTAACCTGGGCTCCTGTAGACCTTGAAAAATCCTTTTTTTTTTTTTTTTTTTTTTTTTTTGTGCCATCTACAACA
>VYXB01006405.1:0-174330 GCA_013397135.1 Pachyramphus minor | reverse complement strand
TCTACAAGCAAGATGAATAATGAGCCCAATTGTTGTTCACTTTCAGTCAAAGGAAACATCACCTCACTCTACAAGTAGTTCTTGATGTTAGTAGCGTACTTGCAAGAGAAGGTGCTTCTTGGCTCACGCATCGCTGTGACCTGGGATAGAAGTGCCATGGTAGTTGTAACAGAGAGGAAAGACTCTCAGCATTTGTCTTCTCTTGATTAAATGGTTGTTTTGAATCTTTTCAGAAGTTCAATTAGATGAGGTTTTTTATAGCTCTTATTAAATTTACAGTTGTATCTTTTTTCCTTGGCTCTGTCCAGAGTAGTCTGGCTTTGATATCAAAATGAAACCTATCCATAGAATATACTCAGTGGTGGTAGCCTGCGACAGTGAAGCTGCTGCCTCCTTTGACGTGGACAGACTGTCGAGCTGGTGATTCACTCACTCTGAACCCATTCCTGTTCTCTGCTGGATCCATGTACAGAACTGCTCAGCTGTTACCAATGGTTTCTTGCTAAATGTTTTCAGATTAGGCTGGCACAGTCACGTTCACCCTCTGTAGTCATCTAGCATCTGTCAGGTAGTACCGACTTTAAGGTGACTGTGGACAAGTCAGAGGGAAGGGATTCTCTCTTACCTTTTTCAGTTTCACCAGATGATGTTCACTGGGCCTCCTTTCTCACACAATCAGTGTGGCATAGAAAGAAACTGAGTGATAAGTTTTAAAAACCCATTAGTCTATACACAGCCTGGCAGAAATGTATTTCTCTTGCAAATAAAATAGAAACATAAAAATGTTTTATGGTAATTATTTTATTAGGTATAAATTTCATGTTCTATGTTTTTCTGTAAAGAGAAAATTTAGCTGTTCAGATATTTACTTCATTAAATTGAGAAACAAGATGATAGTGCAGGATATAAAGGTTTTGGACATCTCCTTTGGTTTTTCTGCTTCACATTAAGCAAACACAAAATAGAACAAAAAACACAACAGTTTTTTTTTGCATGGTGTCACTTATAAAGTGATTTTAGTCTTTCAGATTCAGTTGTGCTGACACTTTATATTTAAAGCATACAATTTCAATTATGAAACTGTTGTTTGTTCTTAAATCTTGGAAACTTGATTTAAGGGGTAAAGTTTGATTAGTAAAATAAGTTCTTACTCATTGCATTTTGGTTTATAAATTACTTAGAAGATGTAATCTAAATTGCAATTAACTGTACCCACATCCTAATTAAGCATTATGAATGTGTAATGGAGTATATTTCCAGAGGCATAATGAGGAAAGGGTAAGGATTTATCCAAGTATTTAACTATTTTTTTCTTCCCTTTTTTTTTTTAATTGAAAAAAAATCTAAAAAGAGAAAAGGTCTTTTGCACTTCTGTTACATTTCCCGTGTGAGATTTTTACAGCACCGCACTAGCTGGAAACAGATTTGTTCATGGAACTGGTTTTTTTAATACTAGAAACTAGAGAACTCAGAAATAAAAGCTGTGATTCAACAAAGTCTTGGTGATCATGACTAATTTTAACATATGATTTCAAAGGCAGTAAACAGTATTTGGTTTAGCTACATTGCGTGTTGTTTACATTCAGTGCTTGACTAATATTTCAGCATTTAAAATAGAAATATATTCTTATGTATACATATATGTACAGCTTCTGTCCCAGTCCTACCACCTACTGTACTTTGAACATAAAAGTCTGAAGGTGGTTTAGTTAACACTTTTTTTTTCTCAGAAAATCCTAGGAAATACTTTTCACATATTATGTTCATAGCAAAATTACCAGTTGTTTGGCATTTTGGTTTTTTTGTTTTGTTTTGAGGTTTGACTTTTGAAGGGGAGTTCTTAGGAAAGTTTGGTTGATGCAATGTTCTAAAAAAAAGCTTTATTAAATTGATCGCATACTGGATCCATTTCTGTGGGCAGTTGCAATGGGTTTTGTCAACAGAAATCAATCCTAATTGGCAACATAATAATTATGGCATCCCACTTAACATGATAGTACAGACATTTGTCAGCTTCAGGAGTACTTTTGAGGGTATTAAATAAGTTGGTCCATATGAACTATTATATTATATTTTCTGTTCCTATTCACTGAAGCTGTATATGTTCTTCTTTCTAATATACTGTAGTCCTTTGACACCAGGGTTTTTGAGAATGCTGCAGAGTCAGTTGCCTTTGCCTTGGCAAAGCACCAAACCTAGATACATCCCTTTCTTGTTGCTGGCTTTATGATGATTTATTGGTGTGCCTTTTCCAGGAAAATGATTGTCAAGCGACTTGTTTTTGAAATTACTTTTCTGGGCAAGGATAAACATAGTGCTGTTTTAAAAGTGTCTCCCTAGAAAATGCAAACCCACTGATTTAGACACTGGCATGGATTAGCGTTAGAGTTCAGTATATCAGAACCTTGACCATCTCATTTGAAATATGAAACCTGAATGCAATTCACGTGATGATGATATTAAACTGAAATCACATAAAAGTTTCTGTTCAGGAAAAATGCATTCAGATATAAAGATGTTCTTTAATGTTCTTCTAAACTGGGGAGTGTTTGCTGCAGCATTTCAAAGTCAGTCAAGGTCTAGCAGTTGTTTTGATTATTGTATGAATCTCTCTTGTTTAAATATAATCATGTGCAAGGTCTCCTTCCTTTCGCTTGTCCACTAGGGAATAATCACAAAGAAGGAAAAGAAGATTTATACCTACTGTATTAATAGGAAATACATAATTTTGTCTATGAACTTCCATAAAATATACCTCACAAAGTTGTGATGATGCCAGACAGACAAATGAGATCCATGGCAGAGTGTGAAGCCTGATGACAGGGAGAAGCTGTCTCTGAAGACTTAGGCTAGACTCAAAGCTGGAAGGGCCACACTGGTGCATGCACTGTAAAATGAAGATTATATTCCCTGTGCAGAGACCTATTTCATGCACTTTCCACTAGTGTATCTCAGAGGGTAATGTAAAGAAAGGCACTTCTCAGCACTTCTTTTGTTAGGTGCCTGCCTCCCCTTTATGGTACCTGTCCTGTCCCTACAGCTTTTCAGAGCAAAGATCTTCTATCCCATATTTTTGTACCACCTAGCGTATAATGGTTCATTCTTGGTTGGTTTCTCAATTAAAAAATAAACACTGATGATTGTGCACCCACTGAGGTACAGCCACAAATGATAATACAGTTCACTACATGTAATGGCATTTAAAGTCGTTATTTATAACAGTATCCCTCCCTCTACATGGAAAAAGAAATGTGCACATTAACAATTTTCAAATGGAAACAAAGGTGAAATACATGGCATTCTCTGCTCATTACTATTAAATTTGCTAACCTAGCGTAATTTCATTTTCATAAACTTTTAAAGGTAATTCTATGATCTTTTTAACATGACTTCTTTGATTATCTTGCAAATCTAATTCAAATCTAATACTTCGTGACTAAAAATGTGCAATCATTCCAGCAGTTAATATCGATAAATACAGGTAAAATGTGACTTGCAGAAGGGATTTGGAGATTTCAGTGGACTTGACATAATACATGTTTGGACCCCTATGGCTACATACTTGAAACCTTGATAAATTGAAACAGCAGCACTAAACAGTAGGTATAGGGATGCTGCCTATTGCATCTCTGTTCTGTGAACAGTAGCGTAGAGCACGCCCCATACATGAAGATACTTATTCATTGGTTGTGTGAATAATAATTAGGCTTTCCATTTGACTCCCATGATTTTAAAGGTCCTCTCCAACCTAAACAATTTGATAATACATGCTTAAAATCATTGCATGTGTTCTGATACATGTGCTCAGATATGCAATGAAGATTGAAATAAAATCTCAATCCTTTTTAATTTTTAATTGTTTTTACAAGTACGTTTATTGTTTTTACAGCCTCAGGAAATTTTCGCATTTTACCTTATTAGCTTACCTCTTAGCTGCAGGATTAAAGTTCAACTGATACAGTCACAGAATCAAAAGTAAATATTATTAAATATGGGAGGGCTATTGCCTGTCTAACTTTCTGATTAGAAAATCAAGGAGCTGAATGGCATAGATCATGCATTTTAATTAGTGCCAAGGGATTTGTTGCCACTTAAATGCAGAAAATCAGAATATCTTTAGGTTTCTATTCTTTGTAACTGTGTGACTGTGTTTCCTGAAACTCTGATTACTTTGTTCCTTTGTAGTCATGAGACACAGACAACTTGTTGGGATCATCCCAAAATGACTGATCTCTTCCAGTCCTTAGGTGAGTGCATTTCTTAAAATAAAATATTATGTGGTTTTTATTCCATGAGCAAAAGCTTTCTGCTTTTAGCAAAAAAAAAAAAGCATTTGTATAATGACCATGTTTGAGTTGCCATGAATTGTGTGTACCAGCATTTCCCACACTGCAGTGAGACACACTGCTCAAAACCCGCTGTCTTGGTCATGTCATATATATTGTCTTTTGCTAATATTAGTTCTGAACAATATACTCTGTATGCTTTAAGGCAGTACCTTGTTTCTTTTCTTTTAACTTCAGAAAGAATTGTCCAATGTTATAGGCTGTCTGCATGTTTAAGCTAGGATGCTGGTCTGCAAGGAACTAATTTTTGTAATAAATTAGAACAGCTATGCTTTCAGTAAAGGCTAAACCGTATTATGATACAATTAGATCATTGTGTACATGTAGCATCAGCATTTACTGTGATATCTTGCATTCTAAGGAAAGGCTAAAAATACTGTTAAGTGAGGAAAAAATGTTACTGTATCAGTTTCTAAAATCGAGCTTACAACTATCTGACTGTCCCTTTTAAAGCACAGCTTACAAAGTAGTGGCGTAGAAATTATGGCTTAAAAAGCCATTTTTTCCTGTTACTGTGATATTTGCTGCCCTCTGTTTCCTGTATGTTATCTGATGGAGTTGTAAATTATTTGTGAAACACTGTATTTGAGCAATTGTCCGGAAACTATGAACAATGCATAACATGTATGTAAAACTTTATCGTATGTATATGTATTACATGTGCCAAGTTAGTGTTTCTAGCTTGTGTCAAGCTAGTGTTTCTAGGATTTCTGGGGTGCCAATCTCTTAAGGTCCTGGACCATCAGAGTCAGGAGGCTTTCCCTGCAGGTGGATTGGACTGAGACCCCAACTAGTCAGTTTTTTTAATTTGCTCTGATATATCCTATTAATTCATTGCTGAGAAGACCAGGGATAACAGACTTCTTCCAAAATGTGAAGATTTATATGCAAAGGAAAATTATAGACTCTATATTTAGAGCCTCTTGTATTTCTGTTCTGCTGTTTCAGCTGACTTGAACAACGTACGCTTCTCTGCCTACCGTACAGCCATCAAAATCCGGAGACTGCAGAAGGCACTCTGCTGTGAGTTTGGCCTTTGAGACAAATTGTTTCTCTACAGTTCTTGGGGGAGGGAGGGTCATCTTCAATCTAACAACATTAATGTTTAGCAGCGGACCAGATTTCATCCTTGGCACATTGTCAACCACCAAAATGGCAAAAAGAATTGCCAATAGTAGGTGTCATTATTGCAAGTAAATGAAATAAATTAATAAGGAAAGAGGTACAGCAGACAAGTTGAAATTATATGCCCACTAAGAGTGCTTTGAGAAGTGATAGGGAAGTAGCTTTTGGACCTCTTGAGTACTTCATACTGTTCCTGATACAAACCAATATGGAATGATGTGAGCTGAAGTCCTGACCTGTGACTTAAACTCAGGTATTTTATTATATTTTAGAGAGTTCTGTTCCATGCTGTGCGAACTTCAATTAAAAAGATGGTCAGGCTGCTCAAAATGTGAAGAAAAGGGGTTTAGATCTGTGTAGTTGGTATTGCTGTACGTTTTAATCACAAAAAGCTACTAAGACAGAATAAACTACCATTATTAACAGCAATAATAGTATGTGTATGTGTACATGTGGGTTATGGGCAATGATCTTAAATTTAAACAGGAAATAACAATGCATTTAATATGCTCATTGGATATCTCATTGGATATTCTGCCCAAACCTTTTGGCATAGATTGCTGTTCCCAAGCAATCTAATAATTCAGCCACAGTCCACTCTGAAGTGCACATATATTTTGTCAGCAGGAAAGGATAGGTGTCTGCTGAGCAGGCTCAGTGACTTCATTTCCAAAGTTGACATTTATATCTCCAGTTTTCTGTTCTGTATTTGCTAGGTATTTAAAAAAACATTTCATATTATATCACAACCATGTTTTAATTCACCAGCAAGTTGCATGACTACCATGTTCATTCAAAGTTTAGCAGCCTTGGAAGTGACCTACTGGTCTCTAGACTTGGAATTTCTCCAATTCTGTGCTCTTGTCTGAGTCTCCTGTGCAAAGCAAACTGAATTTTAAAGGTTATTAGGACAATGGATGGAAAATTTACTGTGATATAACACACATCTACCAGAGGGGAAAATAGGTTGAAGTAGAAAAAGCAAAAGGAAACTGGAAAATTTTGGAAGGAGATGTAGGATGTGAATGAGTATGTGGGATCTGAAGGTTGCAGATTTTAGACCTTTTGGAAGGTCTTGGCAACAGAGGATGTAAAGATGCTGAAAGACATTAGTGAATTTTCTTGTTATAAATTAGGAGTCCTTGCTGTGGAAGACTTTTCAGCCCTGAAGGGTGTACAGTACTGCAGTGAGTAGGAACATAAGAAGTGCAAAGCCATCCTAGAGATGCAAGCAAGAAAGGAGTTGCACAAAGAGGGATCCCTACCCAACCTCCAGGTGGTTAGTTTCCTTTCCTGGCTAAAAGACAGCAGTCTGATCTTCAGATGTGCATCATACTAAATGAAGCTGTGCCTGAGATGGTAACTGGCTACTCCAGAAAACTAGAGTGTATCTGTGCACAGCACAGGGTCTTACCCCTTCTTCATATGCTGTTCTGGCTTCTCACAGAATTTCTAATTGAGTTCAAGATCTTAGATTCAAGGTCTTACATTTGGGGAAAAAACAGAACCTGTCCTCTGAAAAATTGTCTGTTGGTATTGAAAGAAAAACTATTTCTTTGACATAGCCTACACTTCTTTGTGCAAGAAATGTGGTCTTATCCAAAACTATAGTTTCATCTCCCAGCAAGACTAAAGTCCATTATGAGCTTTCCACTTATCAGTGTGCAGAGTATAAAGTATTCATCAGCATATATCTGAAAACAAAAAGCAAAGCAGGAAATCAGAAAGCAAGGTAAAATTCTCCTTGTGTGTGCTGCACCTCAGGAAAGAGTGTGAAAAACCAGACTGAACATGACAGCTGCTAATCACGCTACTTATTTCTGACAGGCACACAGATTGTCTAGTGACCTGCATAGACCAAACTTCACTTTCATTACTTCTATAGGTTTTGAAGAGGTCCATACTTTCTGCTCTTACTTTTACTAAAAAAATATATCAATTTCTGTAGTAAGTGCTGTGGTTAACTCTCCTCATTTGCAGTTTTCAGAAGTGCCCTCCTATTGTCTCGAGTTTCAGGGAAGGAAGGTGGAAGAGGAGAACAAAAGGGAGTAGTAAGAAGTAAAGAGAATATGCCGGTTTGAAAGAGCCAGGAGTAAAACTTGTCATTTGTACAGATCCAATCTACCTTATCTGTGAAGCTGTTTGTTTGCTTCATCTCTATCCTTTGTGGGAAGAGACAACAGCTAAAAAAACTTTGTATTTATTATACACATGTACCTGACAAAGGATTGGTGTAATTTGTGAAAACACAATATTGTCGGTTTTTAAGGAAGACGTTGCAGATTATTCACAAAGCTGAATGCTAGATCAATATTCTGTTTCTGAACAGGAACTCATTATGATCTCACACAACTTTAAGACCGCCTTCAAAAATATAATTGGTGCTGTTCCTTTTGTCATTGTTCACATAACTGATTATTTCTTGCTAGAGAGAATATGTCAAATTCCCTTTGACTGTGATGATTCTTAGTCTGATTCTGTGCCATAAATGGCTGAGATAGCAAAAACACAGCATGTGTTAGCACCTCCTCTCTAAGGAAGGGGAGAGTGGTTCAGCACTATCTAGAATTTCTTGACTTTTATATTTTAGTGGTTTCGTTTTGAGGAAGGGAAAGTGTAATCTTCTGTGCCACTGCCATTCTTTCTTTAGTCTGAGTTACTTTAATCTTCCATTGTATTTCTTGTATTTTTAACTGTGGATGCCTTTTCAAGGTGTTTAGATGCAGAATGCTTCAGAAAGGCTTATTGTGCTAAGGCAAAGAAAACGTCAGAACAGATCACCACAAATGGGGATCACGATAAAATATGACAAATTGCTGTCACAGCCACAATGTGTGTGTATAATAGCAAAGGCCTTTTTGATGGGAACTCCAAGGACACAGCTGGAACAGGATGCACAGTCCTACTGGCACCTGATAGATACTGACTTTGCAGTGGGAGCCGATAATGCATTTAGTGCTATACAAGCAGGTTCAGGAGTATGTAATTTGAGAACTGTGCTTTAGAAAACTTTGCTAAGGCCATCTCTGTCTTCTTGGTAAGTGTCAAAAAAACATGTTTCTGGTGAAGTAATTTACTCCCATTTTCCTCGTTCTCTTTTTATAGTAGGAAAGTAGAGTTAAGTTTCATCTTGTTTTTTGGGAGGTCTCCCGCAGAGACGTACATGTGCACGTACCTACATGTACTTATTTTGCAGGTATATAAGAAAGGTTGCAAGTTGAAAAGAACAAATCCTTAGCCTCTCTGTCTCTGATTATGTGGGGCAGATGTACTGACAGTGCTTTCCCACTGTAGCAGAAGAATGGGACCAGAGAGAGTCCTGTGTTGCAGTTGTACTGGGCAACTGTGCAGCACCAGGTCCTGACTATAATATTTTATTGTCCAGCATTCTTTAGTTCATTTTCAAGAAATTATAGTGCCCCAGATACTGAAGTGTATTACTTAAAGGCAAAAAAGGAACAAAAGCACCATGTATATTTAGAATTCTGTCACTGAGTTCCTCTAGCTGATTTAAAATTTAAGAATGCTAATAGGAATATCAACCACACAAGTTGAAGAAATGGAACATTTAGGCACATGGGGCTAAAAGTGCTATATGTGAGCACTTCCCTCAGGAAGAGGAAATTTCCTCTTTGCAGGAAATTTACATTTCTGCTATCATGTACAAGATCTTTTCAATACAAAAACTCCACAGTAGTGTCTGACTATTTTCTGTGGGATTACAGCAGCTGCATGTAGTTGCTTGCTACTGAGTCCGTCACTCACATCTGCTTTAACAGTGCAGGTTTCTGTTAAGAGTTTTCCTTTGGGAAGGTCTCCTTGCTGTAGAAAGGAAAGAAATGACCCTTGTGCCGTTGGTTAAAAGTGGGATTGGTCATTCAGCACTTTCCAGCAGCTGCAGAATGGTACTGCACAAATGCACTGAAAACTGTGCGGGCATCATGCCAGAAGTGGCATGACAGGATAACTGCCTGTACCCAAAGTTTATTTAGCCTGGTGAGTGCTGAAGTAAGCAGGGATGGAAATAACTTTCTCTGGTTGTTTTCCATGAATGGTGTCATCCAGAAGTGTAACTTTAGCTTAATTTGCATTGGTGTAGCAGCAGAGTTTTCCTTTTTAGTATGAAAATACTGAAAATACCTTTCCCAACTCCCTCTGGAATCCTTTGGCAGAAATATGAATGTGAGACCTTAACGCCAGCAGACCAAAATGTGAAGGCAGCAGGCTTAGTGTCTGTTGAACTGCTATTTTCAGGGCAAGGATGGTTGTGTTAAGCCAAACCCAAAGGCTACAACTTTCTGGCATTCCAAAGCTTTCCAAGTCTTCACTGGCTTTAAAAAGAGCAGCTTTTGGGTGCTGTCAGTTTGTTTGTCAAGCTACTTACCTGCTTTCAGCCAACCATTAAGTACCTTACAGAAACAGGTTGGAAAATAACCAGAAAACACAAAAAAACTAAGAAAAAACCAACAACCCAACAAAACAAAAAAATCAAACAACCAACAAAAAAAAAAAACAAACACAAAAAACAAAACAAAACAAAACAAAAAAACTACCACAGCAAATCAAAACTAAAACAAAACCAAACCCAGCAAACTGATTGCAAAAATTTGGTGGGTTTTTTTCTCCCCTACATAGGTCATGAAGGAAAAACATGAAAAGTGACTATCTCCTGAGTTCAGTATTTATGTGATTGGATAGCAGATTATAGTTTTGAGCTTGGTTTCACCTACTCCCTCCACTGCTCCAAAAAGTAGTCAGGGTTACAGTTTGACCTGTGTGTAGGCTTGTATTGTTTTTAAATATGCCTCTTTGCCTTTTCCAGTGTACTTCCAGCTACTGTAGAAGATTATGCTGCAGTGAGTGTACTGACAAATACTTCATCCACCTCAGGTCAAACTAGTGGCAAGGTGTTTTGCTGCAATTACCAGTCTGCCTCTTTGATAAATACATGGCTGGCATTTGTTTGCAAGCCCAAGAGATGGGCTTAAAAAAACCCCAAACAAACAAACAAGAAAGAAAATTAAAAGCAAACAAGTGTAGACCCCCTGTAAATCTGATGCTGTGAAGTTGGAACAGATTGTACCAATATTAGTGCAGTGGAGGAAAAGCGAGGGCTGTGAGGTACTGTTTCTCTTTTCACGGTGAAGTGCTTGCTTCTTTTCCATCCCAAGCTAGACTTACCCGATTTGCATGGACTGCCCTTCTGGGTTTCTTATTTAACACTGTTATTATCCTGCTCTGCTCTGCTCTTGTGAGAGCACCCTTAGAGTACTGTTCCCAGCACAGAAAGCTGAAGATGGTTCAGCTGGAGATAGAAGAAGGCTCCAGGGAGACTTATAGCAACCTTCCAGTACCTTAAGGGGGCTTATAAAAAAGAGGAAGAGTGACTTTCTACATGAACAGGTAGTGATAGGACAAGGGGGAACAGTTTTAAACTAAAAGAGGAGACATTTAAATTAGATGACAGAAGGTGGTGAGGCCCCGGAACAGGTTGCCCAGAGAAGTTGTGGGTGCTCCATCCCTGGAAGCATTCAAGGCCTCGTTGGATGGGGCTTTGAGCAACCTGGTCTAGAGGCTGGCATCCCTGCCCATGGTTGAGGGGTTGGAACTAGATGATATTTAAGGTCCCTTCCAATCCAAGTAATTTTGTCATTCTGTGATTCATTCTGTGACTATTGGTGTAGAGTAATTCACAACACTATCATGTTGTGGGTTTTCTTCCTTTGAAAGATGGCATTTATAGTTAATGACTCTTCAGAAACTGCTCAGTATGAGTTTATACTTCATGTTGTTTATACTGTACCAAGCATACTAATACATTGCAACTAATTTTTTTACTGAAGTCTTTACTTCTGTAAAAAAAAAGTCACTGACGATTATACCATTTATGTTTGCTCTCTTGCACTTGGTTTTGCAAAAGGACTTGCAAAAGAAGAGGTTTTATTTTCACCATTCAAACCCCAGATTCTCGCCACCCAGATTTGGGTGGTTTTGCAGCAAAATCCTGTTCTGGAAAACTACAATAAATAATCTCCCTGTGTCCCTCTCCCTGCTTTCTTTTAAACCCTAATTTAGCAACTGCTGTTCAGTTAATCAGGCCTCAGTACATTGTTACTGCATTTAAGAGACCATTGCTACCTGGGAATTTGCTTTGCTTTAAATTTAATCAAAACTACTAGTCATTTTATGGGATTCTGCTTTATGGTCAATATGAAGAATCCTGTAAACCTAGTGGACTCTGTGTGTGCATCTGAAGTTAGGGTACTCTAATTACACAGACTACTTCAGCAGCTATTTTAATGCTGTTCTGAGATGTGCAGTGTCATTATGGTGTTCTTATTCTATTTTTAAATATGTAGCACTGAATGCTGTTGACTTGTCACAGAGAATGGTTTGTCACTGTGATGTTACTAAGCAAAAACTACTTAGCGAATTTTCTGTGGTGTTTGCTACATGCACACGAACAAGTGCACATGAACAGATACTGTCAATGCTATGCTTAGGCTTCTGTATTCACACCTTTTTTCTTTTATTTTTATTTTCTTTTTGTTTGTTTGTTTGTTTTTAATCACCTATTGTTAGTGGACCTATTGGACCTGAACACAACAAGTGAAGTTTTCAAACAGCAGAAGTTAAGTCAAAATGACCAGCTCATTAGTGTACAGGATGTGATCAACTGTCTCACTACTATCTACAGTGGACTTGAAGAGAAACACAAAGATATGGTGAATGTTCCTCTCTGTGTGGACATGTGTCTTAACTGGCTACTCAACGTGTATGATAGGTAAGTAAAAAGTTTTTAGTCACAGTGTGTGCCCCAGGAATTTAATATAGTATTAACAAAGTATGCGTCATGGAGACAAAATTGGTAATTTTTGCACATGTAACTTATAAAAAATACTAGGCATATAGGACTGTTGTATATTTTTTTCTGAGTTACTTTCTTGAACAAGTGTTCATAATAATAGAAAAATGATAAAACCTTAAAAAGGTTTGATATTTTTGACTCGGTAGTGAAAAAGTACAGTTGCTTGCAATGAGATGTTTCTTATGCGGTCCTGCTCAGATACACTGAACTAAAGGTACACTGCTTTTTTACTATCAAAGAAACTTTGAAAGGTTTTTTTCTTTGAAAGAAATGTATACGTGAGTAGAGAGCTATATATACCGCTTTAGCAGTGTTCCTGCTGTAAATGTTCCAAATTTCCCAGATCGTTTGCCTTTCATACCAGATTCTATTTCTACCACAGGTATGGACAGTTTTGTTGTTTATTTTACACTTAGTTATTTGCACACCATAATGCTGGCTGAGCTCCCTGTCCTCAGTCCTCTTTCGAGTGGAGGTGGTTCTGATCTCAGCACTAAAGCCTGTCCGATTCTGGAGGGTCAGCATTGTCCTTGCTTACTTCCAGCAGGTGCAGCTCCTGCCATGTATGAATTCTGAGGGGTGGTGTTATATAGTCCGCCTGCCCTCATCCTGGCAACAAAGGTGTATTTCCCCAGAGGATTGTGAGTTTTCCTCAAGAATGTTTTGGAATGCTTACAGAAAGAACATGTGGGTTCATTTAAATATACATCTGCTATTTCAAGAGAGAGAACTGAGCCTCAGATAACATGAGAAAGTCCGCTCCAGCAGTTCCCTGTGGTTTTGGCCAGTCCTTTCCGAGCCTCTGGTCACTTGTTTCTTCTGCTTGATGTGGAATTCTGCCCTGCCCTGTGCTATGTCAGCCTGCATGACCTACAAGCAGTATGCTTTTATTTAGTTGTGCTTTCGAGTTATGAGTTTGTTCCTCATTTTTCTTAGTGGCATTCACTATCCTCATCTTCCGTCTATAGTAAAACCTGGGAAAAGACATGATTTCCATGCACTCCTCCATGCCCTATAATGTGTCTCTTCACATTCCTTCAGCAAAGGCGTTTCAGGACTACTCTGGAGCTAACACAGTAGTGCAACGCGTGGTGTGGTCACTTCAGTGTGTGTAGTTGAATGTGTGCTTTAGTTTGGAGTTATACACAGAATTACAAGTCAGAATTTCTGAGCTCCATGAGGTCGGTTACAAAATTTATTTCCTCTCCCTATTTGAAAATGAAAAGAGTAAAAGTATTTCTTGAATAGTGATAAAACTTCTCATGTCTGGCTTTGCAAAAGGGAGCTGTTACTTGTAGTTTTATACATTATCTTCACTATGTTCACTCAATCAGTGCCAAATTCATGTATTTTTGCTTTTTTTCCCCTCAGGGGATTACACACCAGTTCTCCTACTTTTTGGGGATATTTTACTTTATTTTGGTTTTAGGGGAGAGGGAAGGAGAGAACAGAGTACATAGAACAATTTATGTGCTGACTACTTATGCTTTGGCATTTGAATATTGCTGTTAAATATTGTGACGTTTCTGTTAATCGGACTCCTCGTCATTACTGATGAAAAATTGGAAAGTCTATCAAATAATAAGTGGGAGTTCTTCCTGCAGTTTTTGTTTTGCAGAGTTCTGTATTGTGACTGAATAAACACATCACTTGCAAATAGAGCAGTAGATCTGCTTGACTTAAATGTTATTGGCAATTTAGAATAAGATCCTTAACAGTGTCAGAGAATTTTTTATAGTTACTGATTGTTTGGGGTTTTCTTTTCAGACTGACCACAAATCTATTACCTTTGCTTCCTAACCTCAGTTAGAAGTCAGTTGTTGAGATTTAATTATGGATTCACAGATTAATAACAAACTGAGTAGTTTTCCAGACTTGAGCTGCAGATATTTTTGGCCCTTAAGCCCCTTGGCCCTTTTACTTCTTCAAGGACTCAAAGGTTGTTCCAGACAGCAACATCTGCCCTTATAAACATTTTCCAGACTTACAGTTCTTTGTTCTGGCTAGCCCAGAGATTTTTTAATTTTTTTAAAAAATAAAATTACAGATAAATGTCTTACATATTTACAATGAGAGCTGTGAAGGGAATTGTTTGAATTGTTTGCTCTATAAAATCATTTGACTAGGCCTCTGTTATAGCATCCAAAAGCAATAGCTGGTAGTTATTCTTTTGGACTATACACTGTCAAATTTGCTAAAATATCCAGATGTCATTTATATAAAAAGGACTGATACCTTTCAGTGCTAATGGAATAGCTTAACACCCCTAGAAATGAGTTTTTTCTATATGTACTAATTCTGGACAATGACTCGTTTCAATCAGAATTACCTATAAAGAAACTTCTACGTGCACTGTTTTTAATGTTTTACAATGTTTATCTGACTTCCTGTATCTCAATTTTTAAATTTTCTTGGGGTTTGTTTTTTTTTTTTTTTGCTGTTAGGATACTTTTGATAATGCCTTCTTCTAAATTGAATTTCTTTGGTACATTAGTCTAGGAAGGCTATCTGTGGTATCTATGCTGACATTTTCCATATGATCAAAACTTTCGTGATCATTCTCTATGGCCCAATCTTTACCCTGAAGAATTACAACTTTGTTATTTATCGTTGCACTGGTACACCTGGCAGATTCTAACACCAGGCTGAGTTAATAACCCAGGCCTTATCAACATGCTCATTTCAGTAAAATCTGAACTTCTGAGGAATGAAAAGGGACGAGATATGTGCTCAGTCAGCCTTAGCTTTATGCCCTGGTTTTGACAGTAGCTGATGAAAGTTTTCTGCATGCACTCCAGTTGCATCCCCTGTGTTGATGATAGCTGTTTTGATTCATAGAGCACTCAGTGAGAAAAACTTAGGAGGCTGTGATAGCGGTAAGAAGGCTCTGGGAAGAATATGGCTGTCTGTAGGGCAGGAAAATGTGGGTGATCAACAGGAGGCACCTGTGGCGACCTTCCTGTTGCTGGGCTATGTGAATAACTGATAGCTGCAGTCCTTGGTGGTCCTTAGTTGCAGTGTCAGTGTTGTCTAGGCTTGAGAGCTCTTTGACAAGAGAAGTTGGAATTTCAGTGGGCTCATCTTCATTCTCTAGGTTTCCTTGATAGCACCTGATGTTTTTATGCTATTGCCCCTCTTCTCCCAGGGACATAAGATCACTCTGGACTTCATATTGCTAATCTTGTTTCCTGTTGATTTTTCAGTGATCCTTATTCTTTGGAAAAATATTGCAGGCTCTGTAATTGTTTATATAACTTTTTGAGAAAATGCTTTTTGTGTGAAGAAAGTTTTTCGTACAGTGGTCTGCTGAAATCAGGAGAAGCTTGAAGCCTCCACATATCTGATGTGGAGAGCTAAAAGCCCTAATCTTCAAGATGATCTTTTTCCGAGTTTCTGTGTTTAATAAACAAATAATGTAGTCAGTCCTGAGTTAAATCAAATATTCAGCTTTTTTTTTTTTTTAATGAATATAAGGTTAAAACACAGACAACCCTACACAGGAAAGAATGGGAAAATACCTTTATCAATGTGTAAAATGAGCCATTTAGATGGTAAGGTGTGTCAGAATGATGTAGTGTCTGTGATTGAAAGAGGTAATTTGAAGCTAAGCTTGAATATATAAAATAGATGGCACTTCTATAACACTCTGGAAATTTGGGTACTGATTTTCCAACTAGGTTTTTAAAGTAATGGGTGTTTTTGATTAATTTGGCAATAATTTTTCTGTACCTCTGTTCCAGCTTGTGGAATGGAGAAGATAAAGCTGTCTAGTCTCACTAGATTAGGTGATGGTTGCGAAGAAAAATGCATTAATATTTGTAAGTTGCTTAGCTAATTTATCAAGAATCCAGGAATAAATTAATAATTTTGTATTCAGCACAACATTTGTGAAGTAAATCAGACAGCAGGCCATATGTTGAATGGATAGGATAGAAAGAGATATGTAACAACCAGTCCCAAAGTAATTAACGTATATATCACTTCCATGTGGCACAAAGGACCAAAGTAATGTTTGAGGTGATATTAAATTTAGTGTTATCTTAACTTGCTGGTTAAGGACCCAGCCAACCTTATGTGTGCAATATGTACAATTTGACTACTATTATTATGACTTCTTTTTGCCATGTCTGATTTGAAGACAAATTCTGTAATGGTTTTTGGTTTTTGAAAGAAGAAATAGTTCATAAGAATATGTTTCTGCACTGGTATTTTGAACTTTAAAATTGTCCTTTTCCATGTAACCTGGGTGTTTTTGCTTTAGTATATGTTTGAACAGTGTTTGTCTTGCAGACTTAACATTACTTGCTTTGGTACCCATCTACCTGTTCTCAAGTTGCCTTTTCAGTTTGGATGTATTTTTTTCATGTTGAGAAAGATGAGCCTGAAATTACATTGCTTAGAAAGAACAACAGCTCCACATCATTGAATTGGATGTGGTTGCCTCTTTATGTCCTTATATTACATGTATATCAGAGCATTTTGAAAGAAAAAAATTAAGGGAAAAAAAGAGAATGAATTACTGTGATATGAAAACTTGGTTTTATTTTGCAGTCCTTTTGTTTCACACTGAGTAATAGACTTTCCTGCTGTGTGCTCATGTATTTTTCCTGTGTATATCACAGTATTGAATCACATGGAGAGTTTTACAGAGCTAATCGTCTGGTCCTTTGGAATAAAATATGTAAACTACTTAGACAGCAAGCTGAGCTTTTGTAAGAGAACAATTCTTAAAATGATTTGTAGTGTTAATTTTTTTTTTTTGAGATTTGAAGTATATTTGGAGTAGAAGTTACTAATGTCTTCATATTTTTAATAGAATTGAATCGGACTGAAATAAAATTAAACTGTATTAAATTGTCTTATCTTTATAATTTCAGTGGCCGAACTGGAAAAATTCGAGTGCAGTCCCTGAAAATTGGCTTGATGTCTCTTTCTAAGGGCCTTCTGGAGGAGAAGTACAGATGTAAGGAAGAATTTGTCTTACAAAATACTCTATATCATTGTCATTGAGGAAAAGTAGGCATCTTATGCATTGGGAAGTATTTTGACATTTGAATGGCATACTGAGACTACATTTTTTTTAGTTTCCTTATGTCATTTGACGTATATGTGAATTATTCCATAACTGAAGAAGGTTGACAGACATACCTTTGTTCAGTAATGACAATTCAGGGGGTAATCTACCATTTAGTGTGAAATAAAAAGCTTTGCTAAAGTACAGGAGTCAGGCTGTGGATAACAAACTGATAACCCTTTCAAAAGGTGTTTCAAAAAATGCCAAAACCTGAGAATAAACTCTCATTAAATTGCTAACTAAACATTAGTTTACAGTTACTGAATGCAGGCACTGAATAAGAAGAAAGAAATTACTAGGTCTGATTAATTTTTATATTTTTGCTTTGTGTTTAGTAGTAAAATAAAAGTGGCAGCTGATTGTGACTACAGGTTTTACGTCATCTGTGTAAACAGAATGGACTTTTTTTTCCTGAATATTGCTGTTAGTAATATTAGTACAGAATAACTCTCAGAAGACTTTTCTACCAAGTGATCATAACTTCAACTGACATACATCTGAAATTAAAGTAGTTGCTTGAGTTCTCAAAGCAGAGAATATTAGTCCGTTAATGCATCTTTTGTTGTTGTAACTCCTGTAATCAGGAGCTTTGATATATTTTTCAGCTTTATTGTCCCTATGAACCTTAAAATTGTCACTAAAAATCTCTTAAATCTGAAAGAAATTTTGCTAAATAAGGAAGGCAGTAACAGCGTTAGGTATTGGTTCTTGGCTTTACAGTGGCTTTGCAGTCAGTGTTTTGGGCTCTTCTGGCACCAGCTGTGTCCCAAAACCTAATCTTTGGTGTGAGCTCTTTTGCTTCTTTTGATTTTGTCACACCCTACCAAACATCTCTTTTTGAGAGAAATCTTGTTTTACCTACTGAGCTTTCAGATCCTTAAGTGAAAACTGTGATGGAAATCCTAAGTATTTTCAAGAAAGTCAGTGACTTGGAAGAAAGAGCAGGACCCCCAAACGTGGGTGCTTAATACGAATTATGTACCATCTGATTTTTCCGTTTCTCAGACCAACTCCTGACATTTGCTTCACCTTTTATTTATGTTTCTTCTAACCATTTAGGAGACATTGGCAATTCCAGGCTCCTCTGAGTGACAATCATCATATGGTTGTGGTTGGAGCCCTTAGCAGAGCACAGATTGCGCCTTAAATGTTGTAGCCTTAGAGAAGCTTAGAGTAGTTGTAAGTTAAATAAGCAAATTTGTTGTTTTAAAAACTTCTGAATGAACCCTTCACTCTCTTGTAAAACTGCTGAGCAGAATGTCTGCTGAAGTGTTCAGGCTTCCTAGAGACCAGGCTTCTGAGGCATAATTTCAGAGCTGTTGAGACCTTTGATTTTGCCATGGTTTAACCCCAGCCAGCAACCAAGCCCCACAGAAGCCACTCGCTCACAAAAACACCTCTATATTATCAACCCTGTGTTCAGCACAAATCCAAAACAAAGCCCCATACTAGCCACTGTGAAGAAAATTAACTTTAGCCCAACTGAAACCAGCACAGGTTAATGAAATAATATAATAAACTGGCAGGGGACAATAACTTCAGTTTACCAGTACAATTGACTTTCATCTTTCCCTTTTACTTTTTTTTTTTGGAAATCAAACTTTTGTTCTTTTTTCTTTCTCTAATGTTAATCCTTTTTTTGTTTTGTTTTGTTTGTGTTTTTTTTTGTTTTGTTTTGTTTGTTCATTTGTTCGTTTTAACAGCCACCTTCAGTCACATTTATTTTTAACAAAAATAAGAACTGTGTTCACTGTATGTTCATTTCCATTGTAGGTAGAATCTTTTCACTTGTCACGTTTTTAAAAAATTATTTGCCAGGGACATTTCTGTGTTTTATTGGGTTTTTTTAAATTTAATTAAGCTGCTTTTTTAGGATTCTAGACTTCAGGGTTGACATGAGAATGGATCTTTAATTAAAAGTCCCAGTTACTAAAGCTGCAATTAAAGAATGCCTATTCTTGGAAATTTAAGACATGCTTAATTTCAAGCACGTGCCTGGGTGTTCCTGAGAATAAAAATGGACCTGCAAAAGTAATTCAGTTGTTGTGAGCTGCTTCACATCTATTTTTGTAGGGCAAGGAGACTAGGGCTTCTTCTCTGTTGTTGAGGCCTGTGCCCTGGTCTGACTGCATCCATGTTACACTCTCCTTTTCCTTCTGACCAGGACGGTCACTTGTGGGCTACATCGGAATGCATTTGTGTGCATTTCACTCTCACCTGGACTCATTTTTAATACCAAAGGCCCAAACTGGCAGCAGAAACAAACATATGGAGTTTTTTATTTTTTTATAGTGTGTGGGTTTGTAGATTTTGGGTCATATGACCCAAATCAAATTAATAGTCATTAAATTATTAATGAACAAAAACTGTATGACTTGAGATGAAATAGAAGGGCTGCTTGAGAAATCTCATCTGCAAAGTTTTCAAATGGTGGACACCATGCCTGGAATGTGGTGGGAATTTTTAACTGGTACGTTTATGTTGTTTATCTTCAAACCTTTAGGAACTTCGTAGTTAAAAAAAAAAGAAATTAGAATATACATTCTGTTTGTGACAATTCAACATAACATATATGTTGTGGACATCTCTCTACTATCTTATTATCATTTTGGTAGGAATTAATGAACTTTTCAACATTTTCAAGTATCCCTTTCTATATCAACCATTAAGTATATTTTTGCAGGCTGTCCTGCTAAGTTGCAGTTTGAGTCTCACTGCTGTCATCTTCAAAATACTAGTTTGAGGCTTAATGTATTTAAGATGAACTGATTTTTTCTTTGTTTGGTTTTTTCCTATGACTCAGGTCTGAATAATCATTTCTCTGCTCCCTCAATTGTTCTTCCTGTCCTTTGATAGAGTCCCTTATACAGTTTAACCTTACTATCAATGTATTTTATGTTGAAACTCATTTAATATTTATGTACATGTTAACAAACTTCATTTACAAGAGTTTATGGCTTTTGACATAAACTGGTGGGTGATGTATGGGGTCCCCTTTCCCACTGTTGCAAGTATGGTGTCCAGGTGGTTCCTGTCAGAGCTAAAACAGGCTCTTCTCCAATACATTTGCCACTTGAGTTGCTCTTGCCATACTTCCTTTGCCAGGGAACAGTTCATGGGTTATTGGAAGTAGGTAGGTAGGCCAGATAGCAAGAGCATTCTCCCTTTTCTGTACCTTTAGTTTAGGAGCTTCTCCTCCTGTGTGCCACACTGAAGGCATTGAGGGATTTGGGAAAAGAGGATACTATCCATACCCTTGCATTTGGTTATGGCACTGCTGGTGTTAAGAAACGAATAAAACTTAAATGGACTGTTTTTGGAGGAGTTTGAGTTCTTCAAAGGTATTTGCGGGTTTCCTCCTAACTAATCACTCTGCCTATTACCTCTCCTGTCACACAGTTTTTCCTCTATTTACCAGCTCCACAATCAACTGAAGTTTTAGGGCTTAGGAAATTACTTCATCTGCCTCCCAGCTCCAGCAGTTAATGACTTGTTCTTCTTTTAGTGCCTGTTTCTACTGTAGACTGATAGACTGATGCAAACAGAATAAGACAAACTTTTTTTTTTCTTTTCTTTTTTTTTTTTTTTTAATTACTATCAGGTTTTTTAAGCTGACTCTTAGAAATTGAAAACCATGCCAACCTAAGCTGAAGAAGCTAGCCAGGATCAGGGATTGCCAAGCCATCCTGCAGCTGGGCAGTACTAATTCTGTCACCAGTGTTGTCTGCAACACTGAGTGGGAGTGTGAAGATGCTGTAGCTGCTGTTTGACTAGGCAAGAAAGGGGTGAGAAAAATACAACAAACTCTAAATATTATTTCAGTCATCTGGATTTTTATTTTGTGAAGATCCTTTCTTCTGCTTCCACCCCCTTTGAGAAGAAATAAAGTATAGCCAGCCTATCTGAAGCACACTGACAAAACTTGACAGTTGTTCTAAATGAAGGACAAAACAATTTAAGCCGTGTAATAAGAGTTACTCTTGAGTATTTCTGAACAAAGCTTGTGTTTTTCTCAATCAGAAGCCCAGTCAGACTGAATTTTCCAATTTCATTTATTTCTAATCTGTTAATGGTTGTTCTGGTGGGAAACATGAAAAAGTAGGAGAATAGTATAAATGGATTTTTTTTTTTTATGGTTACTTGAAGTTTTAATCCAAGCCAGCTTACTGAGTGAAAAAGGAGAATGTAAAAGCCAACTGGAATGAACACAAGAATTTAATTCCATTTCTTCTGTACTTTGTACCACTCACAGAATTTAAAAATATTTCTTAGATAAACTCAGCATTTAAGATGTTTTCAGGAAAGATGAATCTTGTGAATAAATGTTAATGTACACAGCTATAGAGTTCATAAATCAAAATTATTGGCAGAAACATATTAAAAATTTTAGCTGAACACTTTAACAATGAAAGCTGTCCAATCTAAGAAATGTTTTAAGAAAGCACTTGAGAAATAATATCTGTACTGCAGACAGGTCTGCCTATTAAATTCAGTGCTTAATTGTGACTGTAGGTACAAGCAGTATATTCCTTCCCAGTGCCTGTCTCTGGATTAATTTTCTCAATCCCTTTCAGCATCTTTTTTTTCTGTCATTACAGCCATCCCGGTTCATCCATTTATACTGCAGGGCTTAACACCTACCCTAGGAAAATGGAATCAATAAAGGGAAAGGACATGGAAGCAGACATGGTTATCCAGGAAGAAAATGTGATCATTGTTAAGCCTGAGTTGTCTTTCTGGTTGCTGCTCTTGCTTTAAGCTATTTCGCATGGCCAGTTGTGACTTCTAATCTCTCTTCGGAGCAGATGTGCTTCTGTCTCCAACCAACTGAAGGATGGCATAGATTTTAGCATAAGATATGAATTTCTGAAATATTGTTTCATTCTTCATAGAAACATAAAATAATTTGGTTTGGAAGGGACCTTTAAAGGTCATCCAGACCAACCCCCTTGTAATAAGCAGGGTCATCTTCAGATAGATCAGGTTACTCAGAGCCCTGTCCAACCTGTCTGTGAATGTTCCCAGGGATAGAGCATCTGCCATCTCTCTTGGCAAAATGTTCCAGTGTTTCACCACCCTCATTGTAAAAAATTTCTCCTTGTAACTAGTTTAAATCTTTTAGTTTAAAACCATTACCCCTTGTCCTATTGCAACAGACCCTGCTAAAAGGTTTGTCTCCAGCTTGCTTATAAGCCCCCTTGGAGTGTTGAAAAGCTGCAATAAGGCCTCTCTGGAGTCTTCTCCAGGCTGAACAACTCCAACTCTCTCACCCTTTCTTCAGAGGGATGGAATATCTCTCCTATGTTTTGTGGCCCTCCTCTGGACCTGCTTGAGCAGCTCCATGTCTTCCCTGTGCTGGGGACCCTAGAGCTTGAGTCAGCATTCCAGTGGGGGTCTCACCAGAGCAGAGCATGCAGAATCACCTCCCTCAACCTATTGACTGCACTTCTTCTGATGCAGCCAGGATACGGTTGACTTTCTGGGCTGCAAGCGCACCTTGTCAACACACATCCAGCTTTTCATCCACCACCACCCCCAAGTCCTTCTTGGCAGAGCTGCTCTCATTCCATTCATCCCCCAGCCGGTACTGATACTGGGGGTTGCCTGGACCAAGGTGCAGCACCTTGCAGTTGGCCTTGTACTTCATGAGATACCCATGGGCCCACTTCTCATGCTTGTCCAGGTCTCTCTGGATGGCATCCTGTCCTTCAGGATGCACCTGTTTCCTTTAACTGCACCACTCAGCTTGGTGTCATCTGCAGACTTGCTGAGGGTACATTTTGTCTATGACATTGTCTATGTCATTGATGAAGATATTAAATAACACTGGTCCTCAAACAGACTCCTGAGGGACACCACTTGTAACTGATGCCCATCGGGACTCTGAACAAGTGACCACTAACCTCTGGATGTGACCATCCAACCAATTCCTTATCCACCCATCAAATCTATCTCTCTCCAGTTAAAAGAGAAGGATGTTGTGGGCGACCATGTCAAAGGCCTTACAGAAGTCCAGAGAGATTCCCTTGTCCACTGATGTAGTCACTCTATCATAGAAGGCCAGGCAGGACTTTTTTGCTGATGAAACTGTGCTGGCTGCCTCAGATCACCCTGGTGTCCACCATGTGCCTTAAGAAGCTGTATAATTTCATTCATTTGGCCTTATTTCTCTCATTTGTATGGTTACAAATCAAGAAAACATACTCAAAGTTACCAAGATTAGATTAAGATAAGCTCCTGTAAATGGGACTGTGGCCATGTAACCCTGACTACAATAAAAACATTAAAAGCTCGAGCTGCAGTGTTACTGAATGAAAAGGTGTACATGAAAATAAAATGATATGGTGTCTTTTGTTGGTGTTGCAGACCTCTTCAAGGAGGTGGCTGGCCCTACAGAAATGTGTGATCAGAGGCAGCTGGGCCTTCTGCTTCACGATGCTATCCAGATCCCACGACAGCTGGGTGAAGTGGCAGCGTTTGGTGGGAGCAACATTGAACCCAGTGTGCGCAGCTGCTTCCAACAGGTAAGATAAAGACCTTCATGTGAAAAAAAAAACCTCTAAAGATTCACTTGTACATGATGTAAGAAGAAGAGAGGAGTTTTAAACAGAAATACAGGCCTTATCTGCAACTAAGTGTGGGAATTTATTGTGAAAATGCAGCTGTAAAAGATGGTTTAGGGTTTAGGACAGGATGAAACAAATTATGTTTAGCTAAAAGAATATAGAAATCTTTGTGATTATGACAGTGTTTGCAGCTCTAAAAGCTGTTAAAAAATTTTGTAGCAGCCAATTATCCTGCTGTGCATTGTTCAAAGCAACCTGATACTGTGAGAACAACGTGTTTTTTCCTGCTGGAACAAGACATGATCTCAACAGAACAAGAGAATGATGTTGGTAGTAATTTTTGACCTTACAAACTAGGAAATTATTTAGCATTATTTTACTGCCAAAAGAGCTTGCACATGCATGAAACTTCAAACATAGTCATTTATATATCGTTAGCCTTTATGTAGCAGATCAGAACATGGAATAAAGCTCTTGCAGCCTGCTGTTCAGCCCCACACTACATGCTGGCGGTTAATGAGACTGCAAGGATCATCTGTCTGTTTAAAGAAGATGAGAATTTAAAACAGGATGTTGTAATGAAAACACAACTAGATGCCTGAAGCTCCTACTGTTTGCTAGTGATAGCTATACTGCTCCTGTGTATTATTTCTGTGAAAGTGGCTGATTTGGGCATCATCAGAAATTGTATATGGATTAAAAATTCACTATGGTGTGTATAAAATTACTGACTTGAATATTTCTGACTTTATTGAATCAAACATTAAAGATTTTAGGGACCCTTTAGAGCATTTTTCTTTTGCCATTCTTCCATAGACTTTTCTACATTTTTGTCCAGTGCTTTGAAAAATGCAGTTGCGCTAGCTTTTTTCAGAACTGTTAGATTAATTTCTGGAGTCAGGTGATTAGATTCAGAAGTGTGTTTGTCCAGGTTATAAATAATTTGGTACATACCAAATTATTTAAATTATTTAAAGTTGATTTGACCCATTAACTATGTAAAACTTCCCCTTCTGTTTTAACGCTGCTACTTCAGACAGTAAGGGCTAATGCTTGACTATATGTATCACTGGCCTTGAGTGATTCAAGTCATACTGAAATATTCAATTGTTCATTTGTTAGTGTTGTTTCTGTGTCACAGAGGAATGATGGTAAGTCCCTCAAGGGTCTGCCCCATCTCCCATGCTATTCAATTATGGGTGAGGGATACTAGCAATGTAGCATTTAAA
This sequence comes from Pachyramphus minor, assembly GCA_013397135.1. Taxonomy (NCBI): domain Eukaryota; kingdom Metazoa; phylum Chordata; class Aves; order Passeriformes; family Tyrannidae; genus Pachyramphus; species Pachyramphus minor. Next base: position 149,122 of record VYXB01006405.1, on the reverse strand, counting down.
CACTTGATGTATTATTACAGTTATACTGATAATGAGGGTGCACCCCTCATCTCACATGAATAGCTGAAGTTCAGTCTCTGGTCATTAGAAAAGCATAGAGACAATTTACAGTTGCATGACAGTTGTCAGCCAAGGGAAAACAAGTATTTTGTTGGTGAGGAAAATCAACTTAGACTATAAAGAGGTTAAGAACCCTAGGGTTGCTTTCTGTCATGCATTACCATTTAAAAATAATTTTCATTTTAAGCTTTGTTTTATTACTTCCAGTGAGCTCAGAAATATGACCTCTGTTCTTGTTGCTGACAAAGTTGATGAATAGAATACCTTTACAGATAGACTCCTATCTGTGTGGTTACAATTTAAAGAAAATGTAGAAACATGTTTGTTTGCTTCTTAAAACAATCACATTAATACTTTAGCTCTGCTGTATTCTTGCAGTGATTGCCTATAAAATGACAGATTTCTTTCTCATTAGTTATGTGCCTGTTTTGTGTGTGTGTGTGTTTAATGTGCTAACTAGAAAGAATACCGTGAGCTTTGAGCATGATAAAAAAATTACACGAGTCTCATGGCAATCAATAGACACATGCAAGCACTACTGACATTAGCATTTTGTCATTGATCTTAACTTAAAAGACAACCATGTCTTTAGCATGTCTGAGGTGCAGAAAGTGCTTCTCTTTCATGCTCATACTTATTTTTCAAGTCCTTTCAGTTCAAAGACAGTTTTACTATGACCTCTGTTACTTTACTCCTTTACTATGTCCTCTACCTTTGTTACCATCGGTCTACTCTGTCACAGCTGTTTAGTCTCCTATAGTCTTATGACTGACTTGCTTTCTTTATTTGCATGTTGATCAAAGTTATTTCTTGTGTCTTGTAAATTTACAGTTTCTTGTGTCCTGTAAATGGTTTTGGATTAACCTGTCAGGGAAAGGATTCACAGAGGTTGTTGTTTAGGTTTTTTTCATAGAATTCTAAGGAAATTCTGCTTCTTGAGTGTGTGTTGTTGTTTTATTTTATTTATTTATTCTTTTTTAATTTGGATGTGCGTTCTTTCTCTCCACAGAATCACAATAAGCCAGAAATAACTGTAAAGCAATTTATAGATTGGATGCGTTTAGAACCACAGTCTATGGTGTGGCTACCAGTTCTACATCGCGTGGCAGCTGCAGAAACAGCAAAACATCAGGCCAAGTGCAACATCTGTAAAGAGTGTCCAATTGTCGGATTTAGGTAAGAAGAGGGCAGTTAGGTACAGTGTTTCCCTGAAAATATCTACACTTTTAAGCCTTCCAACAAGTGCAGTTTTTTCTGTCTGTTTTTCATTGTTTTCCTTGCTTTAAGATAGGATCTGTCATCTGTGGTGTGGCCTGAGCCAGTGCAGTTCTGGCTCCTGCAGTACCACTGTTAGACAGCGTGACTGACAGAGGTACAGGGCAGGCTGTCATCAGGTGTTTTTGCATTGGTGGATCCAACAGATAACAAATTAAATATAAATGCACACCACGTTTTTGGTAAGCACAAGATCAAAAGGAGGTGATCAGTAAGAAAAAATGTGGACTGTCTGTCTGCTCTCCTGCATAAGGGTTGGGAAACTAACTTATGCCAGGCAACATTAAACACCCTTCAACATCAATCTTTCCATGCTTGAAACAAACACTGATATGTTGCTGCGATGCAACTTGCACAGTTCCTAGCTCAAGCATTGAACTTAATCTAACTTTCATCTGTTCAAAGAAAGGTGTGAATTCTAAATGAAAAAAATTACATGGGGAATATTCTCCATGTTATTCTCCTAAACTGTAGTTTGGTACCCTTAGTGAGTACTGTTACGAGTGGCATTCATTTGTGAATTGATTATTCCCATGTACAAAATGATGTGAAAAAATCCCCCTGAAAATCCCAGCAGGGGCTACAGCTAGAGCTAAGAATAACTGGCTTTGTCCTCTACTGTGGTCATGGAGTCTGAGTGTATTATTTAGGAAAAATATAAAATGGTCTTTCTTGTAATTGCTTCTAAGATTTTTCTTTAGATGTCTTGGCAGATGAGTAAGTTTTGTACCCCATGCTTTCTATACTCCATCTTTGTGTTGTTTTAAAGGGTAATAATATGAGGTCAGATTCATCTCCCCTAATTTTAGGCATGCTGGTTTTAGTCCATGTTACAAGACTGAGCTAGCAACCCTCTTTTTTGTCATTATAAATATAGATATGTATTTGCAAAAGTAATAAATCTGATCAAACTTTGTTGCCTGTCTTAAGAGGAGATGAAATTTCTTGAAGTGTTCTTATTTTTCTTTATTATTGCCTGAGGGAGCAGAGAGTGACAAAGCTCCAGCTCAGATATGTTTTAGTTGTCTAAGTTGGGGATGATGAATCTTTTCTGTACTATGTGTAGAAGGAGGGTAGAGAGATAGAAAAGAAGAGAAAGGAAGACAGAGGAATGGGTCATTCTAAATAATTTCTACAATGAAGTTAGAGATCTGCAACAACAAAAGCCTGGAGCATCTTAGCAGAAGGTAAATGTGGCCATTTAATGCACAGGCTCTGAGTAAAGATTGTAAACAGTTGCATCAGCATCCCTTAAAGTGAACCTTACATTTATAGACACATATTCCCTTGCAAAACAAAACATAAAACTCAGCAGGGAAAAAATATGGATGGGCACTGAAAACTGCTTTCAGGAAACAATTTAATTTAAACTTTAACTATTCAGTAGCTATTCAGTTTGGTTAAGTTTGCTCATTTTAGTTTCATGCTAATGATATAATCTCATCCAGTCAGAACAACCATACTATAAAAACAGTGGGGGGAATCTGGAATTGAATTGTTGCTTTAGTCTGCTTTAGTCTAAATAAATCAATCATGTTCCTGGTGACTACATTTACTACAAGGAATACTGTATAAGTTTGTTACTTTGTTTATACATAGTCTCTTAAAAAGAAACAATACCAAAAGTAAATGTATCATTGTAATTTTTTTAACTGAATTTTATATTGTTTTTATAATTCATGAATTCTCATGAATTTCATTTTCTGAAATGTGTTTGGAATTTCTGAGCATCAAAATGATTTACAAACATTTAAGCTAACTGTTCAGGGTAAAAACATGTAAAAGTAAACCAATCTGCCTTATAAAAGCTTTTTGAGATACCGTCTGAATACTAAATAGAGGAAAAGAAAAACTAAAGCCAATATGGTTTAAAGTCAGTAAAAACTTGAAAATTACAAATTCTTCACAGCCCATCTATGAAGCTGATGCCTGTAAGATTTTCTGCTTCAAAGTGACTTGGGCAACAGATGATTGACAGTGGCTCTCTATATGGATATAGAGACAAGAACTTCTTTTAAATACTCAGTGAAGTATGCAGCTCTGTGAAGTGGGTTAAGAGGGCTGCAAATTTCCTGTGTTGCCGTGCAGCTGCTGCAGGGTCTGCAACTATGATGAGTGTTGACTGTGCCACGTCCCGGTCACACACACCCACACACTTCAAGGTTCTTTCTAAGCTAATCCACACAAACTCACTGTGTTGCTGCTGCTGCTGAAAACCAAGTGACACCATTTCAGAGAGTAATTTGGTTTCGCGAGGCTTAATTAGAAGTAGACTTAAGAATCTCTAATCACTTTGTTTAATGTCCCCATAGGTATCGGAGCTTAAAACATTTCAACTATGATGTCTGCCAGAGCTGTTTCTTTTCTGGCCGGACAGCAAAGGGGCATAAATTACATTATCCAATGGTGGAGTATTGTATACCTGTGAGTACTAATTTACTGTTTCTAAGAGGTAACAATCATTATTTGCCTTATTTGAGGTCTAAATTTTTTACGTAGTCTTTTGTCACCTCACTATTCTGCCAGGATTTCTTTTTCATATGTTTAGTAGGGCGTGTATTCCTACCTTTCTCTTTGGAAGGCATCAGGGACTTTTCTAGTGTTGCTGATTCTATGTGGACAGTGTTTGGATTCTATAGAAATGGGTAGACATATCCAGCTGTGAGAGAACTTGAACTTCACTTTTGCTTTGTAAAAACAAAACTTGAATATTAAGTGTAATTGTAGTAGTTGTATACTTGCATATGCACACACACTGTAAGGGTGAGAACATGTCAGAAAAAAAGGACTCACTTTACTATTGCTATACCATAGGAAAGAATATTTATGTTCTAGTAATGCACTTCAATATTTTTAGAGTGGTGTGTGATCTTCACTTTCAGGTCCCACATTTTGCTAGCTTCATGAAAATGTGATTGGAAGTATGTTGAGTTTCATTCTGCTGAGTTATTGCTGTTTACGGGCATATTTAAAAATTGGTTTGTAGCTGAAAAAAATAGACAGAATTGATAGTTTCTAACCAAAAATCTTCTGAACTCTGTGAGAGGTTTGCCTGCAGTAGCTTACAGAAACTAATTTTAAAACACAGTATTTTCCTGATGATGTTTCAAATATAATTTTTTAAGGCAATTTCTAGGAGTCTTTCTGAAGTGGAGGAGTGGCTGGGTGGCTACATGCAAATAGCACTTTCACTTTTTTATCATAGTTGTTTAAATTCAAGAATTTTAACTCAGAAATAAACTAATATTTCAGCACAACAGTGCTGAAAGGTCTGTATGTTCAGAGAAACTCAGACCAGACTGTAAATAGAGCTTATTCAATAGAACCAGTTTTCAATGGTGTTACAAGGTTCTTTGGGTTCTTAGAATAGCAAAAAGTCATTGAGATACTTGACTGCCTTTTGCTGTAGTTATTGGACCTATTACCTGTGTTTTACCTCTATTTTACTTGGCGTGTGTGTTGTAACAGAATTCAAATTCTATTAAATACTATTTTCACTCCATTATGATCTGAAGAAACTATGAGTTATGTAAATTTATTTTCATTAATTCTGTATCCTAATGTTAGGATGTGACTGATAAATTGGCTATGTCAGGCTATACTCTGAAGAATATTATTTAAGTATGTTTGTTGTTTTTTCAGCCAGTTTTAATATTTGTTGTGTTTAGCCACTGTTTGTTCTCTTTGTGCCTCCTCTTTTCAGAAGTCATATTCTGGTTTATTTTGTACTGTTTTCATGGTATGATATAAGGCCATTTTTTTCCATAGTTGCATATTGTTCTAACCCTCAGGATCTGGAGGTCTGTGAATAGACATCATTAAAAATATGGTGATACTGATTTTTTACTTGCCTCCTTAGCCAACATAATCCAAAAATTTCAACTTGTTTGGGGTGTATTTTTCTTGGATTCAATTTTTATTTTCTCCTTATAAAGTTCTCTCAAACCTCATCTATAGTGGAACAGAAATGTTCTTTGTTACTGCTTAAAATATACTGAAACTTCAGAAATTAAAATATAAGGGGTGTTGAAATAGATAATGGTGCTGGTCTGCAGGATAAAATGGCCTTCCTGTTGAGTCAGTCAAATACAGATTGTATCTGGTATGGGGTATGGTACTATCCCTAGAACAGGTTGGTGTATTTCTGATGAATTCCAGGTTTTTTCCAAAGCGGCAGATATGATATCTAAGAGAAAATTTGAGTTCTTGTTAAGCATGTTCTCATTACGTAACTGTGAGCTGTCTCATTTAAAACTGAAGACTGATGAACGGAAAAACATATTCTGGAAATGGCTGGAATCCTCTCTTGTCCCTGGGACTATGGATGGCTTGTATTATAATGAAGATTTCTGTTACTGCTGCAGAAAGAATATAGTTTTAAAGCAATATTAAGTGTAAAATAAAGTAACATAAGGCAAAAGTCCCTTCTTTCCATGAAATGTGGGAGGAATGAGGTGAATCCACTACAGGATAAAAGAGTGTTAAGATGACATTCTTGATTAGAGTAACTGAAGAAAGGCAAGTGTATAGGAGGTAAAGGAAGGAACTTGCGGCAGTTTTAAGTAGAGCAGAATAAAAGAAATGGCGTATAATTTAGGTGACGCGTAAAATTAGAGGTCCAGCACTGACCCCAATTAATTTGGAATCTGAATATAAGAGTTGGAATTTTACTCGAGTCCTGCTGTAAGTACACTCTGCTAGTTCCATTTCTGTAAAAAGAAATGACCCATTATATGAACAGACTTACATGCCTGTTAGACTTCCACAATCAGTACCCACATGCAATCTGTTTTAACTAATCTCATCAGCACTAGGTCAGGAATAAAGAATTGATTTCACAAAAAGAATTCAATATTAATTATCCTTGCTATTTGTTGGTTGGTGTGCTAATTTGTTACTAAACTTCTCTATGTATTGAATTCATGGATACAGTAGTGAAGAATTTCCAGTTAGTAGAATAGCTTATATGTTTAAAATGAATAATGCCTGAAAAATAGCATGGACCCAGGTCCGTGAAATAAAAGAGAAAGTACAAAAGGCCAGTGAATTATTTGTTAGAATCCATTATGTTACTGTACAGATAGGCTGAACGGGAGGAGTGCATCTACTCTACTTTTTCAACTAAATATAAAAGCTGTTGATATTAAAATGTTACTTTTTTGGCCAGTGTTGAAAAGCAGAGTACAAATGCATGAACTCATCAAACTTCATTACTAAAACCTCGCTTTGCTTTCTTACTGCTAATGCATATTAATACATTAAAATCAAGAATACTAGTAATAAATAGGTAAGAAAATGCTTTTGTTAATTAAACTGACATTTAGAACTGGAGCTTAGTCGCAGGTAGAGGCAAGACCATTTAATCAGGTAGGCAGTTAAGTGTAGGGTATGAAGGGGTTTCTCAGAAGCATAGTAACTTCTTATTAAATTTAAAATAATTTGGAGAATGGCTTAAGGAAACTGTTTTTAAAATTAAATTTACAAGGGGACAGTTCTCCATTTTAATGAGTTTTGTGATGTTTGCATTAGGTAAGAATTGCCTCACAATTTCAGAATATGATCATTTATTCCACATAGCTATATGTATACTAATCTGTAATGCCATTCAGCATTCATCCTACCTTGCAATTTAGTTTTCTTGATGCTGAAAATGCAAAAAAATTCATAATAATGGCTTGAGTTAGGTCTCTTTTTCTTTCATCCAGGATTTAGAGATGGGTGTAACGAGCAACTGAAAACATTACTCTCCCTTAAGCAGTAGAAATGCAAAGTTATTCTAGTTAGTTTTCCAACTTTTCCACCCAGTCTTTCTCTGAAAAGATGGAGAAATAGGATTTGTAATGTAGAATTTTACACAGAGATGTGTAAAATGTAAGATTTTCCTAGCATCTAATTCGGGAATGCTCTTACGTAACTATCTACGTGGTTTGTTTTTAGCTGTTTTGGAACAGAAATCCTCTCAGTTGTGTCACTTGTCTTATATTAATGTGGCTTTCTGTTCCAACGGATTCTTTGAATTTCAGATGGAAATATTTACTGCATCAGAAAACTCTCTTTGTTTTCACTTTGCAAATCCTATATTCCACAGCAAGGAATATTAAAAAAAGCTTTTCTGGAGTAATGTAAAAATATCAAATCACAGTTCTGAAAATTTCTCTTCTGCAAGTAGACTTATTTCCTTACTGTAATGAAAGTATAATCAGTTTTTGTAGTTCTGTGCCACTCACCTGGCACAGCTCCTTATTTTAGGGGCCTAATTTTTTGTAGCCTTTCTAAACAAAACAATGGCAGCAAAGGTTAACCCTTTCATCTTCCAGACAATCAGAATATTATTTCTCTGGAAGAGCTGAGAACATGATAGTCAAGAGATCAGAAATTATTGGTTGAATGGTAGTTCACCCTAGAATTAATTTTTTTCCAGGCACAATAAAGCTTATCTGAAATAGTGCCTGTTAAGGCTTCTCCTCTAGGTAAGTCATCTGAAAATTGAAATCCTACTAACATCCAGACAAGACAGATACATTCCTGAACATCAAGCAGCCTTGGTGTTTTAAAAGCAACAAACTGACATAAGTAAGTCAGAGGTTTCATCTTGATATGCTTAGCAGTGCACCAGGTATGACACTTCACTGTTAACAAAATGGGATTGTTCTGTGGAGAAGATGAAAGAAAGCAGCTAGGGTGGTTGAATCTTACTATTTCATGTGCATAACATTGCTTTCACCCGTGGAGGTCAGAGATAACTCTTTGCCTTGAGAAGAGTAGCTAACTTGTCAGCACAGTCTTTGATGTCCAGCAGCTGGGCAACTGGTCTCACAGCTGCTCAGATAGCTGGCTTGTGTGATCTGCTACCCTTTTGCAACTTTCATTTGATAAATTCTGTTAAATTCTGAGGTAAGTTAGTTACTCTTGAAATTACATCTTGATTTCATTGGAATAAACCAAAATACACAAAATTTATAATCAATCTCTCCTCTTGGGGAGAAATTGCTATGAATTTCCTCTATTTGAAAGTGGTCACAGAAGGGGAATCTTCACAATGTTGCATAGTGCAGACATGATGTGACAGTAACAACCACAAATACAGTTGTTATACCTTTAAGAACCTAGTTTTTCTGGTATTCTGTCTCAAGCCTCTGTCGGGGGATGTGGGATGCTGTTTTAAAAGTGTGAGTTGTTTAGAAATGGCTTTATGAGGGGAAAGTCCTGCTTGTCAAACTTGATTTCTTTCTTCTACAGGGTAACCCACCTACTGGGTGGAGCAAAGCCAGTAGATGTACTCTTTTAGGACTTCAGCAAAGCTTTTGATACTGTCTCTCAGAGTAGTCTTCTGCACAAAATGTCCAGCACACAGCTGAATAACCGTGTTACACGATGGGTGAGAACTGTCTCACAGGTCAGGCACAAAGAATTATAGTAAATGGGGTGACATCAGGCTGGCGTCCAGTCACTAGTGGGGTTCTCCAGGGCTCCATTTTAGGTTTAGTTCTCTTCAACATCTTCATTAATGACTTGGATGCAGGACTCAAAAGAATACTAAGTAAGTTTGCTGACAACACTAAATTGAGAGGAGCTGTTGACTCCCCCTCAAGGGCAGAGAGGCCTTGTAGAGAGATCTTGACAAATTAGAGAGGTGGGCAATCACCAACCATTGCAAGATTAACAAGGGCAAATGCTGGATTCTGCACATGGGATGGGACAACCCTGGTTGTGTGCATAGACTAGGGAATGAGAAGCTGGAGAGCAGTGCTATGGAAAGAGACCTGAAGGTCCTGGTAAACAGCAAGTTGAATATGAGTCAGCAGTGCCCTGGCAGCCAGGAGGGCCAACTGTGTCCTGGAGGGCATCAGGCAAAGCATTCCCAGCTGGTTGAGGGGAGGGGATTGTACCACTCTGCTCTGTACTGATGCAACTTCGCCTTGAGTCTTATGTGCAGTTTTGGGCACCAGAACATAATAAAAATTTTAAGCTCTTAGAGAGTACTCAAAGGAAGGCCACAAGGATGGTGAAGAGCCTTGAGGGGAAGCCGTGTGAGGAGCAACTGAGGTCACTTGGTCTATTCAGCCTGAAGAAGAGGAGACTGAGGGGAGACCTCATTGCAGTCTACAACTTCCTCATGAGGGGAGGAGGAGGGGCAGGCACTGATCTCTTCTTTGTGATGACCAGCGACAGGACCTGAGGGAATGGCCTGATGTTGTGTCNTGATGACCAGCGACAGGACCTGAGGGAATGGCCTGATGTTGTGTCAGGGGAGGTTTAGGTTGGATATTAGAAAAAGATTCTTCACCCAGAGGGTGGTTGGGCACTGGAACAGGCTCCCCAGGAAAGTGGCCACAGCAACAAACCTACCAGAGTTCAAAAAGCATTTGGGCGATGCTCTGAGGCACATGGTGTGATTTGAGGGGTGTCCTGCGTAGGGCCAGGAGTTGGATTTTGATGATCCTTCTGACACAGCATATTGTTTGATTCTATGATACAGTTAAACATGTCTGTAAGTTATTGCTGAATGGCATTCTTAAGTTTCAATTTACAAAAAAAAAAAAAACCAAAACAAACCATCAGGGGAATGAAGTATCTGTGTCTTAATCTCACATCCCACATTGGGAAATTTCCCAGACTTCCACTGGTATCTAACTGACAACTGCTTTAAGCTGCAACATCAAATTCCTGTGTCTACTAGGACTGCTATTAAAGAATAAAGTAAAATCTTTTTAAACAATATAGATGTTATTTTATACTACAAATTTGCATCTCTGAGCATGTCGTATTATACAAAACATATTTTCTTGGAATTTGCTTGAGTAGTGAACATTTCTTACCAGCTTTCTCATAGCCCACAAATGTCTGGCTAGGCTTAGTGACAGCATACATTAGATTCACATCTCTTCTGGGAATCAGTTTCTACGTGTATATTAAAATGGCTAATTGGTTTTGTGTTAGATATAAGAAATGTAATTAAGAGAAGGATGACTTAGGTGCAGACTAGTCCTTTTACTTAGCTAGGAGCAATGAAAGGAGTAAGAAATTGTTTAGGTCTCCATTATTAATTTTTCTTTGAAAAAGAGAATAGTAATAAATAAATAACATTAAATGTATGTATTTTAAGTATTCTATATTGTTTATTCACGAATGTTTCATATATTTGTTACAATTTTTATATTATAAATTATTTAATTTAGAGCTCCCTAACTGCTTTATTACATTCTTAGTATTCCTTTTTCCCAATGAAGACTTGTTCTATTTCCAATACACTAAAAGTATACAGAAACTTAATTTTTTAGCCAATATATGAAAAACATGTTTCAGTATATTAATTTTTTCCTCACTGTTTTCCATGATATCCCAGTTTTTAAATTTACTTGGATTATAAGTAATTTCATCTGGTTTTCGTTTGTTGGTTATGATTCCATTTATGCCTGGCTGGTATATTGAACAGCACTAATGCCTCTTCGTCAATTGTTATAGATTTTCTCCTTGAGACCTTCTGGTACAGGTGTTTTTCTAGTTATTTATGTGTGGCAGCCATGGATCTTAGATGTTCCTTCCTGAACTTTGTCTTGCTCTAAGAACTGAGATTTTAAATTGAGTTTGAAAGCATGGTCCTTTGGTTGAACTTGGGGTGAAGAAAAGGATTTTTCCTTTGCTTTTGAAGAAGTTCTGTAACAATATTTGTGCTATTGATTTGTGTGGAAATAGTCAAGATTTCATGATGTAAGGAAGTGTGCAAGGTACCTGTTTGTTTTAATTTAGAAGGTAGGTTTTACACAACCATGCCTGGCTATTGATTTTTGAAAGGAAAATCATCTCCCTTGATGTGATTTTGGATTGTATATGCAAAAATAAGTAGAAGAAATATTTCAAAGAGTTGTATCTTAGTTGCATGTAAATTAAAATAGTTCTTTCAAATCTGCTCATATTTCACTGGTTAATATTTCTTGGCCTCAGTCAGTACACAGGCATATTAGTTTTCTTTCCAAGGAACTGGATCAGCCTGTCATACCAAATAAAGAATACACCAGAGCAAGAGTTTGGCAGCTCAGTAGACATTTATTTCTACAGTGTGTAGGTACTAAAATTTTCATTCCTTGGCCTTGAGACAGAGTTCCATCTGTCTGAGTTACTGTTGCGTGAGAATAAGCAGCCCTTTGAGTTGCCTCATGTTCCTTCCTTTGATGGTGCAGTGGTTGGAATAGATGGTTTCCAGGAATGATTTTGCAAGCTCTCCCAAAATCTACTTGTATTAAAATTGAGATGTTCAAACACCTCTTAATCCCAAATTTGCTCAGTTTGTTATTACTTGTTAAAGCCAGATATGAGGAACCTGCCATCACCAGTTTGATTATCTACAATTTCTATTACTTGTCTGATTGTCATTGCAGAATTTGTAACTGTATATATTAAAATACATAGAGAGGTATTTTTATGTTTTGGAACAGTGAATAGAATCAGGCAATAGTTTGCCAGGCCTGCTTCTAGGCCTCTTTGTAGTATGTCAGAGAAAAAGATTACAAAACTGAAAAGTCTTTCTCTCTATTTTCCCTGTGGTTATCCATCCGCTTTGGCAACCTTTTATGTTAACACACTTTTCCCAAAGCAGAGGGTACAGAAATGCAATCTGTAGTTTGTTACAGAGGTTGGACTGGAAATCTGTAGAAGCTGTTGCAAATCTTCAGTTAACTCAGGAGGTGAACGGCCACTTTTTCTTTACTGCAGTTGCAAGAGGAAATGCTTAATAGTAACTGCTATATGGGAAGTGGACTGTTCTGTTGAAGTACTCAGCACAGTCTGAGCACATAAAAGCACACTATATACTACTGTTTCTTCCTGTAGATCTCTTTATTGCCATTTTCATCTTGTATTTTATGCTTGTATGTATCCCTGCTTTTGTAGAAGTTAGCTGAATAGTATTACCAGAGCAGTGCTGCCATTATTGCTGTGATTATTTCCACTTAAACGGATTCCTAAAAGCAGTTCCGTAAATTTTAGTTGTGTTCTGAGGGCAGAACAGGGTGGGGTGGGGTAGGGAAGCAGGAAGGATGGGGCTAAGCATTTGTCAGTTTTGGAAGAGGCTGCATCAGTCAGGATGAGTAAAAAAGATGTGGAGAGGGATGGAAGATAGTGGTTATAACTTGTAAATTTAGACTTCAAGAATCTTGTGGCTAATTTTGTCATAGTCTTATCTTGTGGTAGTAAGGAGATAATCAGCCTGTGAGTTTGTTACTTCAGGCACTATTTGTTCTTATCAGTCCTGCTTGTGCCTTTGAACAGTGGCTTATACTGGCTGTCACTTCATCTGTGGGGTTTACTTTTCACTCTCAAATGATACTGGTAGTGGCAGAAAATGCTTATGAAAAGCTTGGCTGTTGAGAATGGTTTAGCACATATCACTCCCATCTTGTGATGAAGTTTTCCACTGTAGGTCTAGAGTGGAAGGCAGTGAGTATTTTGGGGAACCTTGTGAATATAGAGGGCTGACTTTGACAAACTGATATGCCTTTTTTTATTTTTCTGAAAAATTTTTGTGTTTTGTAGGACTGGTTACAAATGTATAACTTAAAACTTGAACCTTTTTCAGTTTTTTTCTAATTTGTAAACTAATTGGTAAGTGCATTTTTTGCTGGAAATTTGAAACCTTGCTGGTTTTTTTCCAGAAGAAAATTTTTAGATGCATTATTGTTATTATTGTACAGTATTTCAGGATACTAAAAAGGCAATTTTAGCATCATTAACATTTTAAAATTCTTCCTTGTATTCTTGTTGAGGGTAGTAGCAGCATTATTAATCATTAATATTGATATTAAATAAATGCTATTTAGCAATGTTGAATTTAATTTTTTGAACTTTTTAAAGACAACATCTGGAGAGGATGTACGGGACTTCACAAAGGTGCTGAAGAATAAATTCCGGTCAAAGAAGTATTTTGCAAAGCATCCCCGACTTGGCTACTTACCTGTGCAAACAGTATTGGAGGGTGACAACCTGGAGACGTAAGCTTGATTTATAGAGTCAGTGGAGTCACTGACATATTCTATTTTAAAGAAAATGAACTCAAGAAATAACCAAAAACAGTTGCAGAGCGTTGTTCTGTATTATTTTGTGTTTGTTGTTTCACATTATTTGCAGATCTTGCCTATTTTTTTTTAAAGTGACATATTTTATATTAGATTTTCATAAGCATTTTACTGTAAAGCCATGGACTTTATAATGGCAATGGACCAAGCAGGTAATGTTGGAGGGTGCTGAATGGCTGATTTACAGAGAACACTTCTGAGGAGACTGGGCTTTTTCAACTGCATTGCTTATTTAATTATGTCAAAATTCCTGGAATTAGAAATCTCTTGAGTTAATTAGGGTCCTAAAGGTATCAGAAATACAGGTGACCTAATCAGAGTGAGCACTCTCAGTGTCTCCCTGCTATTATTTATGATGCTGACAGAAGTGCTTTACTTTATTTACTTGATGGTAGTTGTCAGCAGAAGACACTGTTACAAGAACAGAATTAAAATGTGTTGACAGGGCGCTAGAATTAGTTTCATGGATTGTCTGTCCTTCACATGCTGGAGTCCGTGGCAGTACTGCACTGTCTGAACATGGCACACTTAGCTAACAGCAGCTCATGTGAGGCTTTAGCATAGATGCTCTGCTTTCATACAGCAGTTTAGAGCCATTGCCCATGCTCTGTTTTCATGGCTGGAGGGCTGTGCATTTTATTTACAGTAACCAAACAAAACCTCTTCATTAGCAGTTTAAGAAACAGGAGGAAGTAATCTGAAAACTGGTAGTATTGATGGGCCTGGCTTCTAAGGAAGCAATGCACATTCAAGTGTTAAAATGTTGCCCACTGGGGTGGTCTTCAGCTGCCACCAACACAGGAAAACAAAGCTGCTTTGATGTTATGAAAGTTTGCCAATGCTGCCAGAAATTGGGATGTCAAAACTGTAATCACAACTCAGGATAAAACTCTTCTGGTCCAGTCGTGTGGGGAATATACAGATAAATTGCCAGCACCATGCTGAGGAAACTATTGGTATTGGTTCTCTGCCCTGCAGGTGGCAAAACTCAGTAATACATTCCTTTTAATAAAAAAAAATAAAAATAAAAAATCCTATATAGTTACTCAAGTGTGAGAATTTAATATAATATGTATTTATCTCTGATTATTTTTATGCATAAGGAAAATAAGCATTGATAACTGTGACTTATAGAGTGGGGTTTTTATTGGTAGTATTTTTTCCACCACATTTTTTCTAATCATTTTTAGTTAGTTTAAGATGAAAGATGCAGTACTTGAGCAGAATTTAAATGAGTTCATTATAGTTTATGAACTGCAGTTCAATCAATACCTCTGATTTGGGTTTTCCTTTAAATTGATTTTTATTTAATGAAACAAAGTATGTAAGTCAGTCTCCTGTCCCTCCATGATACATGGCAGTATCTCTTGCTGTCTCTTTTCTTCATCAATTGTTGCTGATGGAAATAATCTGGATGGGGTTGCCGGTCAAAATATTTTGTGTTTCTCCAGCTTTCTCTTGCTTAAAATGACACTACAGTTGTTTCATAGTTTCATTCTTTCTCTCTCTCTCTCTTTTCTTTTTTTTTTTTTTTTGTGTCGTCCTTACAGTCCTATCACTCTCATCAGTATGTGGCCAGAGCAATATGAGTGAGTACGCAGAACCCCTTTGTCTGGAAAGCCTAGTATGCTGGTTGTTTTCTTTCAGCTCAGTTGCAACTAATCTGATGTGCATGAACTGTAGGGCATGACTAACCCAAAGCAATAACACTGTCTGAAGTATTGTGAATTTATTTATTTGTCATCAGTCTAATTTAATTTAAAAATAATAATGTCTGTATCGTGAATTGCTTTAGACATCACTAATTGTTTTATTATTGTTTTTAAACTAGTCCTTCCCAGTCTCCACAGCTGTTTCATGATGACACACACTCCAGGATAGAGCAGTACGCTACCAGGTAAGGGAGGCACGGTTTCTCACAAGTACATTGCATTTTGTGATTGATTCCTGCAGTTTTTAATATGCACTAGTGGTTGGATATTATTTATTAAAAAGATGTAATTCTCTGTACTTAGAAATAAGTAAAATATTTTTAAATAATTAGCTTCTGATTGCAGTCATATTAGATGTAAAATAGATGTGTTAAATCTATCGTCTCTCATACAGAATGGAAACTGTTGCAGAATTGCATTATTTCTTGAAATGTACCATTTTTGTTTTGTGTCTTCATTTTTAACCTTTAAAATAAACCAAACTTGGTGGATGTAAAGTTTTCCCAATAGGATTTTAGATCCAGGGTTTTGTTTTCTTCTGTGACAGGTTGACTAGTAAATCTTTTTAATTGCTCTGATCTTTTCAGTTAAGCTTCTCTAAAGGAATATCAGGGCTTCCCTTATGAGACAGTGCCCAGCAGAAGCAGTGTGTTAGGGCTTAAAGCCTTCACTGTCACTGAGTGAAGAACATTCAATTTCCAATTTTCTGTTAACATAGTCCCCTCTCTGGGAATATACCCGGGGATACCACCTCCCTGTTCTGTTGTGCTGTATCACCTCTGAGTTGCTTCTAACTCTATTCCTCAGCTTTCAGTGTGTATCCTGCCTTAAAGGCTCTGCAGCTCGGGTCCCTTCCCTGTCTCCCTCTGCTCCCTGATTAGGGCCATCTGCTGGTTTCACAGCAAATCCTCATTAATGATGGAGACGGAAAACATGATGATAATGATAGAATCTGCATTTGTGAGTTGGGATATCTGTTACTCACTAAGAGATTCAGGGCAGGCTCCCAGCTCTGAAAAATATGGGGGATTGGACTACTCCCCTATGTGACAAAGGGACTATGAAGATTAATTTCTAAGATGGTTTCATGAAAAATTTGAAGATGCTGAGCTATGCAGCATTATAAAGATGACTGTACACATGTTGCTCACTGTGAAGTAGATCTGTTTGGGATGCCCCAGAGCAGAGATGATCTGATTATCTCTGGTCTTGACAAGCTCTTTGGAGCTTGTCTTTCCCTTTGGGGGAGGCGTTGGAACACAATGTCCCACCCAAACCATGGTGGGATGAGAGCATCATCCTGTGTGGCCTCATTTATTCTTCTTCAACCCTGAGGAATAGTAACAAATGTATAGATGGGAAAACTTGCTGCATATTAAAACATCAGAGTTCCCAATTCTTTAGGGTCTTGCACACTGCTTTTAAAAAGAAGTTGGAAGATTAATGTCTAATGCACTTGCAAAAATATTTGTGAAATTCAGATATCTTTATAGTAAAGGAAATAGCTGTATTTGCTGCAGTTAAATATATGTGCAGAGTATTCCTACATTTTTATGTGTGTGTCATATGTACATAAGGTATCTCTCTCCTGGAAACTTGAACAGGTAGAAAATTTCTACTGTCATGTTGAAGGGCTGTGTGACCTTATATAGTGTAATAATGTAGTAGTTTTAGATTAATTCTTTCGAAAATGAGGAACTATAGGCAATGACTCCCTGTAATTACGCTGCTTTTTGTGTTGTTTTCCAGGACTTGTCTGTCCACAGTGTGATGTTATTTGCCAAGTATAATTTCAGATGTTGTGTGTGCTATATTTAAAAAGTATTCATCCTCTTTTGTTAGTCCAGCTTTATAAAATTCAAAAAGAAAACCATCTGCAAAAACATCTCTTTAACTAATTTTACCATGAGAGTTTTGGTAATGCTAATGATAATTATACTAGAGATAGAAAATAAACTTTTTCTTCATTGTTTGGCAAGTAGAATTAGTTAATCATAGTGCAAGTTTCTCATAAGAGTCCTCTGGATTTTAGGTCTTTGTCACAAAATCTGGGAGTTTATTTTTAATCATATATACAAAGATTGCCATATCTGAGCTTTTTCTAAGCATACTTGATCTTCAAACTGCTTCTGTTTAAATTGTGCAGCATGTTCTCTGAAAGGCATGGTGTTTTCTTTCAGGCTCGCCCAGATGGAAAGGACCAATGGCTCCTTCCTCATGGACAGCAGTTCCACCACAGGAAGTGTGTAAGTAACTCAGACTTATTAAGACTGTCAGCAACTTTGGTTATTCGGTTATATATTCATAAGTTCTAACACAGGACTTCGTCCCAGTGAAAGCAGCTAATAAGCACAACCTCAAGGATGACTGCATAAATTTAATTCCAAGCACCGATTGTAGAAATTGGTGATGTTCACTTGTTGATGTACAGGAACTCTACATTTGTCAGCCATTCTGCTTCAAAAGTAGGGATATTTCACACGACTGGTAAAAAGCCACAGCTCTGTAGGTTCTAGTTCATAATCCTTTTCTACTTTTACCATAGTATAAAAGAAAAGAAATCCTTCTATGTTGGACAATGGAGTGGGTCCAAAGCTTTTACTAAGGCCCAGACAACTTTCTCATTGAAATTGAAAAAATCTGTATTTTGAAGATTCTGCAGAGCCCAAAGAGTCTTGCTACTTCCTGTTTATATTTCAGTTTGCTGGCTGATGATCCATCTCTCTATGCCTGGGGATGTAAGCCTAGTCCTATGTTAATTTTATCAACACTGTGTTCTTTTTTTTGAATTGTCTGCCTCTTGTATTGTAAAAACCTTCTTTGAAATGCATTGATGAACCTGGAAGGCGTAGAACCCCTTGAATTGCTGATAAATTAAGTACAACTTTTTTCAATGTAAAAAATATGAATGTTTTAACCTCACCATATCATCAGTTCGGTTAATTAAATCAGTGTGGTAAGACTGCCTCTTCTAAATTATAAACAAATATCATCAGCATTTTTAAATAAGAAACCAAAGTTGTTCTTGTTCAGCTTTAGTTAGAAAATGCTTTTGGTCTCAGTAATACTTTCATTTACTGTTTTAAAATCTAATAATGAAATTATTATATAAAAATCTAATAATTAATTATTCTGCCCATGACGCTGCTAACAGTTTGAGATTTAAAATACTTTGCTTCAAAGAAGCACGTGACCCCCTTTACATGTTTTCTCTTTCCTGATTAATTAACTCTCATACTACCAAATAAAACTTTTTTCATGTGAACTGTTTTCATGTGTTTCTGTCATTGGCACACTCACCAGTGAGAGAAATGCAGCCAAAATATTCCCTTCTGATTTCCCTTCCAAAAACAAAAAAAAAGAGCAAACAAACTGTCATTTGGCAGGAAAGCTGAAAACTTGAAGGCAGCTAAATGCTCATACACTTGAGTTGTGTATTTTGCAATTAATGAGCCTACTCATATACAAAGACGAAACAACCACTCATCCCAATAGTAAAAGGGGGGTGTATATGCTTCATTTTTACTGGCAAATCACCCATTGTTTTTAACGCTATTTCCTTGCTCATCTATAAAAATTGCCTTTATTTTAGAAAAGGAATTAACAGAGAGAGCTTGTGTATAAACATGTGAGAGGGACCGCTGAATTTGGGTCTCAGTTATGTCATCAAAAGGGGATGTTACACAAACACAAAATATCGACAAGAAAGTAACTTTGTCCCCAGCAGCACTTTCTGTTTTATTATTTATGCTTTCATTAAGTTGTAAATACTGAAGTACTCGAAATCCTGAAGGCCCATGGTTTAAAGTTTAAGCTACTGTCATAGAATCATTTAGGTTGGAAAAGGCCATTAAGATCATTAGTCCAACTGTAAACCATCCATCTGCCAAGTCCACCACTAAATCCAGGCCTTAAGTGCCACCTCTACATCTTTTAAATACCTCAGTGGTGACTCAACCACTTCCATGGGCATCCTGTTCCAATGCTTGACAGCCCTTTTGATGAAGAAGTTTTTGCAGGGATCTACAGAACTGTGAAGTTGGTATCCCAGGTTGGATCAGAAGTTGTTGAAACATTGGGGAATTTAAGATTGAAATTTTACAATATAGCTTTTACAGTGTTGTTTCAAACGTTCAAGAAATGATTACTAGTTTGGAAATCAAATTCTTTGCTTCCCATAATTGGAGTTATGTTTTGTGATCTTATTTTTATTGGTCACAGAGAGTCTTTCAGTTTACTGTGAACCTAGAACAGAGACACAGTTCCACTTGATATTGAAAGTTTCTGCTTTGATCTTGTCAGGTTCACAAGTTCATCAACAATACTTTTAACACTCTTCATGCCTCAAAGATGTAAGAAATCATCTGCATTTGAATAAGAGAACTTCTGCTGTCAGAGAAACATAATGACTTTTTTCAGGAATGTTTTGCAATGTGCCATTTGATTAAGAAATTACTCTTCAGAGATAATTCTTGAGTTTTAACTAATGTATTTTCTTGAATGTCTTTGTGACTTCTATCTAACTAAGCTTTTCTAACCCTTCCCTTCTGTAAAGATATGTGAATTCCATTAAAAAATGCATTTTCCTTAATCAGAAAAATGCTTGTAGATAGCAAAAAAACCCAAAAGGTACAGTCTCTACTGTAGTATGTCCAGCTTCTTAAACATTCTAATGCTCTCATGCATGAATTTTCTGGTACAAATACATTGAATAAAAACATTTTTTCTTCCTGTAATTTTCTCCATGCATTGAGCAGTTCTAAATGTTTAAGCTAGACTGTTGTGATGAATTTTCTTTGGTTTAATTAATGCAAAAACATCTATATCTTTAAAGCAGACTTGCATTTTCACAAATGAAGATGAGTATAAGGAAAAAATTAGATCTTTACAACAAAGAATGATAAATAGTGTCCCTAACAGAAAACTGTGCCTCACTATTTGATAAATCGTGGTGTAGTACAATGAAAATAAAATTCATTAGGAAAATAGGACAAGACTGCAACTCCCTTATTCCTGAAAAGTATGAACTATCCTGTCTATCCCATACTGAAGACAGTTGTGCTGAATACAGTATAAATACTTTCAGTATAAAAGTAAATGTTTAATAGCTGTTTTCTGATTAATGACCTTACTACCAGTTTTCTTCATGTCTACAGCACTGTTGATGCTGTTTCACACTCATCTTAAGGCAGAGTTGGAACATACCTGAAATTTTATTTCTGTGACACTTTTACCTGGCACTGCTACTCAATGTGTTGTAAGTCAAACTGGAGCCCCAGTATGTAGTACCTGAATACTTTGACATGATGTAAATGCTTAGAAGGTATCTTGCCACAATGAGAAATTAGTTTCATGTGATAAAAAAATTAGGAGAAGAACAAGTAAGTTAAAGACAAAGCATTTTGGAGTACCTTCTTCAGCCTTATTCTAATATTTCTCATAGCATCAGAATTCAAGGTACAGTTTATTTGCACAAGAACACATGGTGCTTAGTATGAGAGCTGCAGCAAATATGAAAGCTGTCAATGAAGTAAGTTCACATATAGCCATCTCAAATCTTGCTATCTCAAATCCAATTTAGCAATCAGTTTTCTTAGGTAAAATAATGCACTCACAAAAAAATGATGGTGAGGAGATCTGAATTTTTCTTTCCATAGCATAGGCCGATAAAAGGGAAGTTATATGCAGCTTTATTTACCTCTTGCTTCCTCTATGCATAATGTATGTTTTGGAATAGACCTCTTGAAAATATATATCCACAAAGAGAAGAGGATATTTCAAAGGCTGTTTTCCCTGGACTTCTTTGTTGGGGTGTTTTTTTGCTTTGAGATCTACTTCTTTCAAGTCTGCTGTTCTGGGATGTGTTGTTTGCTGCTTTCTCCTATGGTGAAATGCAGACAAGGCACTGCAGCCTCTGCTGTCAAACGGCTTTGTGTGCTTCTAGTTTTTTCTCAAAGCACACAGGGTCTTCAGTAGAATAACCACCAAGAAAGAGTGAGGAGTTCATTGTGACTTGATGCTTTTATTTTGATTGCTAATTGCCACCTTCTACCACTTCTACAGAACAGAGTCCCAGATTCTCAAAATGAAAGTATTTGCCTGGCATAGAACAATGACCTTATGCTGTAGGTAATTTGAAGCCCTGTCCTTGGACTCCTGTGCTACTAATGAATCTGTTCTAATTGCAGTCACAAGGCTTGTTGATGCAGGTTAGCCATCTCAATTTTTTGAGCTAGTAATTTTGCAAGACAGGCCAGAGTTGTAAAACACATGATAAAAATACACTTTTCCTTCAGAAGACGTCTTTTGTCAAGTGCTTCCTCCAGCCTGTGAAAAAGCATGCTGTCATTTGCAACATGTCATGCCTAAAAAAAGAGCAATCAATATTTGCAACCTGTCCAGTATGTAGTCTGAGACTCTGAACCAGTGGGAGAGGAGAGAAATGACATTTTTTCTGGACTAAATAACTGTGAGACCAAAATATACAATTATCTGTATTTAGTTGTTTTGAGCTCACCTACTGGATCACAATACACTCAAAAGGATCTGGGTATTTACTCTTTCTGGTAAACTCTTTCTTTTTTAAAGGGGTTTATAGGTTTCATTAAAAAATGAAGTTGCACCTAATGCAAAATTTTGGCAGAATCTCAGATTTAACAAATTCAAATTAATATAATAAATCTGGCTTTGCAGAGCTGTTTTTAAAAAGATCCATGTTAGATGACCTATATATTTGTTTATAAACTAATTCATACTTTTAAAATGTAGACAGCTTTTTGATGCCTAATTAAAATGACTAGACTAAACTGCATCAAGTGAACCTTTCCTGACATCGTCAACACTCTTGCACAAAAGAAGGCTGTATGTGTAGTTACACAATATCACTTAAATTAGCATGTAAACAGTGTTCTGAAGCCTGGATGATAAAGCTGTGTTCTCTGGCTAGCCTGCTTTAACACTGTATTTCTGTGCTCGCTGAAGATGTGACATTGAATTGCCAGTGCTCTTGGATTATTGCAGCTATTTCAGTCACAGTGAGGGTGTTCTGCAGGTTTTGCAGGGCTGTGCAGAGTTGGAAGCCCACAGAGATGTTACATCACTTTTTTCCTCAAGGTGGCTAAAGGGTGGATAAGTACCACGAGGTTTTCATTATCACATTGGGATCTGATCCAAAATCCATTAACTGCACGAGCCTTTGTTTTAGTTTTAAGTAGACTAATGTAAAATAAGAGTGAGTGATGATGAATTTCCCTGAGATCACTTAAGTGCTGAAGAAGAGAAAGCAGTTAGAGGGCTTTTCTTTTTTGTAGGTAAGGGCTAAAAGAGAAGGAGCACTGTTACCTTTCTTTTTCGACTAACACTGTTGGATATCTGTAATTATTTTGAAAGACTTAAATGCACATATAACCCTAATTGTATTTAAATTATATAGATATACTTAGTGAAAAATTCATTAAATTTATTTATTTGTAGGTAAGATCCATGTTGTCATTTCTTCTTACGAGAGTAGTGACGAGAGATAAGAAATAAGTGAATAAACATTATTTTCTTTGAACGTTCTAGTTATTTTTAAAAGCAAAACTCAATAACTAGGTTCCTAGTCCAGAGGGTAGAATTCTCACAGGCTATTTTTTTGTTGTTGTTGAATTTTTTTGTCAGGGCATAGTGTTACTTGATGTACATTTCTTTGATTGTAATAGTCTAAATTTTCAATGACAAGTTGGAAAATAGAAGACCCCATGATAGCTTTGACTAGATAGTGAATAGTTATCCTTAAGAAGAAATAATTTGGTGGTGTTCCACCATAGGCTTACTCTTCAGTAAAATGTTTGTCTTAAACAGTACTATAAAGAATCAAATTTTTTCACCAAGTGATAGAATTACTTTTCCAAGAGAGACAAGATTCCAAGAGGAATCAGTATTTATTAAATCTTTGGCTATTCTGTCTTGCTTCTAATATTGATGACGCTGTTAAATGGATATTGATGTACTGAGATACCAAAAAATGTTATTTCAGCAGGATAAAATAGGGCCTTCCATTACACAAACAGTATGTATGCAACTCTCATTCGTTCCTGTCACATGCATTTTCTCCTTTTATCGCAAAAGTTCAAATTTATTTCTGAGAAAACCCCCGATCCACATGCGTGGCCTTTAGAACATCTAATATGTTTTACTTGTACACGCATTACTTTATAGGTTATTTCTCACCAGAAAAACAACCGCTGTGCCTTCCAGGGTATACTTTTCTAAATAACTGTTTTTATCATTCAAATGAGACTGTACATTTGGATCTTCTGTGATGAAAGATGTTAAATTGACTGACAGGAAATTTTAAAGAGCCTCTTGAAAAGCTCCATTACACTTTTATTTGGAAAAAAAATGCTTTGCATATAATGAACTTCCTGTTTTTTGCATGCACTTTCAAAGACAGTCCTTGAGGTTACTTTTCATTCTATAGTCAGTTGCTAGCAGAATTTGTAACTGCTGCTTTCCATCAGTAGGAGGAAAAAGGTTAGCACAAGAAATATTTTTAATATGAAAAAGTCTCTTTTCTAAATGATATCTGAACATGTGTATGCATACTGCCCATGTGTGTCTCTCTGTTGTTGACCATGCTCTAACTGTAGGAGATCTTTAGGGTAAAGTATGTAGGGACAATACTTCCAGGTTTCATAGGTTATACAGTCTTTGGTTTGTAATCAAGCAAAGAAGGTAGTTGTAAGAAGAGTTTTCTTCAGCATTCATATTCCTGCAGCAATTTCTCTCTTAAAAAAAAATCAATAGTATATGTTTTTCTGGTGTTGATTCATCCATTTTGAGTAAGCAAGCAAGCAAATTGGTTTTAGGACATGGTATCCTTCACATTCTATCCATCTGACTTTATTTATGGAGAAAAGCCAGCAAGTAGGGAAGTAAGGCATATCTATACAAGACCAAATTCACTTGGATATTGAAGCATAATCAAAAGTGTCAGGACTTCTGTATCTCTGTACCATGAGGTAATTTCATGCGAGTCAGGAGGAGGACAGTGTTATAGT
Organism: Pachyramphus minor; assembly: GCA_013397135.1. Classification (NCBI taxonomy): domain Eukaryota; kingdom Metazoa; phylum Chordata; class Aves; order Passeriformes; family Tyrannidae; genus Pachyramphus; species Pachyramphus minor. The sequence goes on along the minus strand of VYXB01006405.1, from coordinate 124,963 downwards.
TTACTTCTGTCCCTGAATCTGTAAGGAGGAGATCTACTGCCCATGCAGAATTTCAAGGTATTGTATGTGTATATCAAAACAGGGGGAGAAAAATGGAAAATATAATGCTAATTCAAAACTTGTAGGATTATTTTTGAAGCATTGTTGGTCCCTTTGTGCAGTGCACAGTGATAGCTAGATGCTTGGTGAGTCATTGCCTTTGACTTCTTGGAAGATTCTGTGGGGATTTTTTGTCTCTAATTTTCTTAGGTAGATTGAACACACCAAACTTATCTCCTCAAAAATATTAAAAAAGTCATGTATTTATGGCTTAAAAAAAATATCTAGGAGATAGCTTGTTTGTTTTATTTACTTTTAAGGCATTTCAAATCAATCATCTTTGGTTTTTATTATTTCTGATTCTTGTTTTCAATTTCTTTTCAAACCACCAGCAGCATTTGTTCTTTATGCATACATTTAACCAAACTGATCTTTTGCACTACTACAGATAAATCTTTTTTCCTGTTGTGTGTTTATGCGGTTTTCTTTCAGTATGTTTTTTAGGCTTAATTCCTTCTCTCTTAGTCCTTTTTCATAAACAAGCAAAATCTCTCAGCTTGACAGAGATGTTTGCTCACATAATAAATGTTTTACTGCTCTGTCTTTATTTGTGTTGTTTTACTGTTTTAGAGAGGATGAGCATGCCCTTATCCAGCAGTATTGTCAGACGCTGGGAGGAGAGTCACCTGTGAGTCAGCCACAGAGTCCTGCTCAGATACTCAAGTCAGTGGAGAAGGAAGAGCGAGGAGAATTGGAGCGTATCATTGCTGACCTTGAGGAAGAGCAAAGGTCTCATAATCATCCTACTAGTGCCTGAATTTTCACATCATTGTGTTTTAGCCATGAATGTATTATGTTGGAGATGTGAAAGACCTAGGAGTCATGACTTTAGCAAAAAATGCCAGTCAAGGCATATGTTGTGCATAGCCTGGCTCTGTTAAGTAGAAGAGGGAGAAGAAATAACTTAGTTCTACTTCACTGCCTTTTTTCTCCCTCATAAACCACAACTCAAGGCACTCTATGAGCTATTTGTGTTGTTAGTTAAAGATGATATCATTTGATATAAGAATTTGCTTATATCTTATATAAGAATTTTTTAATTTACTTGATCAAGTCATTGTTCTCTTCCTCTTCTGAATACACCAGGAGTCTGCAGATAGAATATGAGCAACTAAAGGAGCAACATCTCCGGAGAGGAATAAACCCTCTTGCATCACCTCCTGATTCTGTTGTGTTACCTCAGCATGCTTCTGAAGATGCTGAGCTCATTGCTGAAGCTAAACTCCTGAGGCAACATAAAGGTCGCCTGGAAGCAAGGATGCAGATATTAGAAGATCACAATAAACAATTGGAGTCTCAGCTTCACCGACTACGGCAGCTACTTGAGCAGGTACTTGTACACTGATGTCTTTCCCCCATGTTGCTGTACGATGGGTTTCTTGGTGGGACAAAGGCATTATTCCAATTTTAGTGCAGATCCTTTGACCATACACTCTTGGTCTGTTGCAATCGATCATTTCTAACATGAAGAGGTATTTTTCCCTACTCTCTAGTTTAAGCCATGGTGAAAGTCAAATGAGCACAAAATGATTACAAGTGCTAGAGTGATCAAGGTAACTTATGAAACACTGAGAATAACAAGAGCAAGAGCAATCGGTTTTCATTAATTAAAAAGCACAGGAAGAAAATATGTACCCTACTCCAAGTCCATGGTACCATTTGCACACTGTGTTTGACTTCAGATTTCTCATCTTTCCTTAATTAATTTGTTTATTTGTTGTCACCATTAGTCACTCAAACCTCTCTTATCATGCCAGAGTCAGATGGCCAAAGATATCTCTGAAATGCAAAGGAGCAAAACATTACATTAGAAATCCAATTCCTCTTGAGCTAGCATGTTTAGACCAATACCCTACAGCAAAATGCTCTTGCACACAAGTAAATGCTGGAGGTAAGAGCCTTTTAGCAAATGCTGGAGATTGTAGGGTGTCTTTTTTGGGGGAAGGAATGTTGGTTGCTTTTTAAGTCAGCACATGCACATCTAGATTATAAAAATAACAGTACTAACATATACCAGGTGTTGTTAGAGATGTTAATTTGTATTGTATCATGTGTGGATGCTTGAGTGATGAAGATACATTTGTATGAATGTTTTCTCCTAACTAATCATTGCACTTGGGTCAGAGTACAGTAAGGCAAAATTCCTGCCTTCCATGAGTCGGGTGAGTAGCTGTATGCAGTAGAGGATTTAAGTAAGCCAAGAAACAGACTGCATAAGCAAGGTATCAAAATGGCCTAAGTTCCTGCTGTAGATGATACTCTCATTACAGGGATTAGAGTATTTATTGTTTGTTTCACTGGCTGGCTGTCATTTTTTCTGGGTGGTTTTGGCTGAATAGGATTAAGTTGCATCTGTTCCAATGGCTTCCCCTACCCCTCTAGCAGAGTAATTTTTTTTTTTTTACTACTGTTATTCTAGCATCTTTAATAGCATTTGAGTAGCTTAAATATTTAACAGGGAAGATAAAAAGTGTCTGGTGCAACTGTTAACAGTAATTCATGAAGTAAGGATCTTGAGATATGTGGCCAATACTAGGCCTTTCAGAGAAAGGTTTAAAATCATATAAGAAACGGATATTGAATAGAAAGATAGAAGTTATGCCAAACCCACAGTCACTTTCAGCTTAGTGCTCAAAGCAGAAACTTTTCACCCTTTAAAACTTTTTTTTCCTGATGTATCTGTGGATGATCTTACAATTTTGTAATCCTTATAGCATTCTTAGTAAGACCTTTAGGGTATACATGTGTGTTGTGATAAAGTGGGTGGGAGGAGAGGCAGTAGTTTCCTCTTATAATTTCTGCCTTTGGAATTTTCTAGGCATTCTGCAGATTTTAGTTTCAGATAGGGTAAAGTAGAACAGAGATGACATTTTTCAGTATTTCTGATGGAATTCTCTGTGGGAATCATGCTGTACTTCTGATTGTTCCTGGTGCTGTTTTCAAAGGTCTTCCTGTTTCTCCTCTGTCATTTAATAAAGTGGAGGTTACAAAGTCAAGTTTATGAGAAGGTCTGCATTATTGCTTTTATAATATATCTCTGATTTTTCAATATGCCTTACTACCTGTATCCTTACTTTATTTAGCAGATATTTTGCAAGCTGTTTTTCAGGATGTTGAAGCTACGCCTCTGGTGGAGATTAAAAAATTTTAAATAATTCAAATTTTTAGTAACGTTCTTTTAAATTTCTTTATTTTGACATCAATTATGAAGTAGCACTGAATTCCATTAGTGCCCCCTTTCTGAAAAAATGTCCACTCTTGCAGCATGTCTGTTGTTCTGTCAGCTAGGCCACTACTGTCTGTGAAAGCCTTTATCACTTTCACTGCTTGCGAAAGGACTTCATCAGAAGCTAGCTGAGGATCTAAGTATATTTATTTGTTTCTTTTGCTTTTAATGGCTGTCCCAATTATTTTTAGTGGCTATAAGGAACACCTTTTTCTTATTAATGAAATGGATGATTTGCATGAAAGAGACTCACAAGTCCCTATATCAAAATACATAACAACTCTGTAATTACTATTATTAGTGGACACAACTGTCTTGGAGCAATTTCTTTGTCATGGCTGGCATTTCATGCCATATTCCTTTGTCTCTTCTATCAACAGCAGGTCTCTTCGTTCGTGTTTTCTACTCAGCCTCCTGACTGTTGTTTGGGTTAATAACTTGCCACTGAGTAAAAAAATACTGGGACTTCTTTTCTCCAAAAGATTAATATGAGTCTATCTACACACAAATATTTGGGTAGAAAGTTAGTGAAACTTAGAAACTTCCATGTAGTAACTGTTTAATCTAGATGAGAGCATTCTAGGACATTCTTTAGAGAGCACCTTTAGCAGAAATATGCATGCATCTTCACTGCACATTTGTCTACTTCAGGTCACAATTTCGAGGTTACCGTACTATTTTTACTTTAGCAAGCCCAAAGGATTGGTAGCTGTCACAGAATGTTGTCATTTTTGTCTGCCTGATTGATTAGAGTGCTGAAGAGGAAGGTGAAACAGAACTGGCATGTGACAGCTTTGATACCAACATGTTAATCAGACAGAGAATAAACAAAGAATCCCTTTTCATTTTTCTTTCTTCAGCCTGTATAGATACTGTATTTGCAAAGTCAAAATGAGACCTATTATGAAGGGCATTTAGGGTCTGTTTGCATTTTTATCTGCTTTTCTGAGCTACTGAATAGAGGTATTGTATTGGATTTGATATTGAAGTTAATGGGAGCTAAAATCAACAGCTGTCAACAGTTATATGATCAGACTTTGAGAGAGTAAATAAGGACAGCAACTCCCTCTCCAATGGAAAGCAGAGCAGCTTTATCAGAAGAGCAGAGGAGAGGGTTGTTTTTTTTTCTTTTGTAGCTGGGAGAATAAGTCTGGAGCAAGAAGAAACTTCGGTAATGAACGTGGTAAGGAAATTGGCGTTTTTGAGGTTTCCTGGGATTCAGGTTGGGGATGCTGTGGTTCAGTTTGTTTTTTACCAAAAGCAACAAAAGGCAAGGAAAGAGCAGGTATGTCTTAACTACCCATTAAGCCACAGAGCACTTCAGGCTCTTCTTTGGGAAAGACATCAGCAGGAGGCACAGTGAAATAAGGCACTGTAGATCAAAACTGGTTGAAATAAATATCTCCTTTGAAATGCTTTAAAAACTTCAGTAATACAGAATAACCTCCAATTTTGGAGTTTTCTAGAGAAGAACTTATCTATCCCTTCATATCTTTATTTGGTTTTGCCCAAAAAGATGTTTGAAAACTCCCTGAGGCTGGAGAAGGAAACTTCCCCCTTATCCCTATAGGGGCATGCTCAGTATCTCTGCTTTTATTTCTTTCAAGAAGCAGCAATAGGCATATTGTAACATGGAGGGCTATTTGCTTTTGTTCTCTGGTTTAAGGGTCATCTGCTGAATTGTTTTGAATAAGCATACGTTAACTTCATGATGTCTGAAGTGGGTTGATTATGGAATTGCTCATATTTTGTAGGTGTTATGCAATTGGGGTTAAGTAGAAGATGATTTTCTACAGGTTTGGGGTTTTTTTCATGTTCTCTACCAGTAACATCTTTAAATCATGTAAATACATACAGCTATGTGCTCAATTATTTTGCATTTCACATTTTCCGGTACCTGATTATTATACCACTACCACAAACCTTCCCTTTCTTCTGCTTGATTTGTATTGTTCTGAATTTGTAAGAAGAAAGGTTTGGTTTGGTTTGGCTTTTTTTGTTATTGAAGTCACTGGAAATATGTAGCATAAGATTTATCATTGTATTTAAATGAAAATGAAGTAATGAGACGTTTCCCTCTCATTACTTAGGAGGATTAAGAGGAGATGGTGTTTTTGTGGGTTTTGTCTTGTTTTTAAATCCAAGTGCAATATTTCATTCTGGCTGCTGCAGCAATATAGGGTACATTAATATAAGGTATTCTAAGTATGTTTTGTTTTCTCTCAGTTTATCCACTGGTAGCCCTTATGCTCTGCAGTGGGTTTTTTTGTGTGATTTGCTATAGTACTCCTAAGTGGTACCTTCACTAACTCATCACCTGAGTTTGTAGGCATTTCCTTTCCATCCTAGTTAATGCTGATTTTGCAGAACCTCACTATCCTTGATCTAGTCTATATGTTGTTGTGCTGTAGTTTTGTATGTCCAACACAGATCTCTTTTCATTCACCCTCAGTCATTGCACAATCCATAGTTACTGCTTGAAGAGGAACAGAGATCCAGTCCAGGTGCAAGTTTGCATTTTGAGTGATTCACATTCTCTCTGTTCATCTGTTTGTGGAGTGAGCAATCTGTTGCTGGAGTTAGTTTGTTGTTCTGTATTGAAGTGACTCTTAACCCTTTAACAATTTGCTTCATCTCTTTACCATTATAGCTCTAACATCACCTTGAACAGTGGTTCCTGGCTATACAGAATTGCCTGGGGTTACTTACCCCAGGCTTTGCTGATTTAAAATCACCACACTCATTGTACCTAGACTCTGTAGCTGGATTGAAGCCTGATGCTGAGTAGCAAATTACTTAGCTAGTTGATAGTAATTCACTGCTCATAGAAGTATCTTGACAGTAAAACCCTTCTCTGGCTTGAAAACGTTTCCATTTTTCTTTGTCTTCTATGCAGAGCAATATTTCTTGGTTTATTCTTTTAGTCAAAGCTGGTACTTGGTATTATTATGCTGAAAGAGATGAGATTTGGAGGAGGAAAAAGAAAGGTTTGAGTGCTCAAGGGAACACTTCCTTCTGTTTCTAACTACTGTCTATGGAAGAAAAAGTATCTTTCATTGTTCAACAATCTTTTGTTTTGTTAAAGACTTTTTGTTATACTCTAAGTTATCTCAAAAAATGGAATATTGCAATTAAGGCTGTGAGGTGGAAAGGAGAAAACTTGTGCACAAATTAACAGCATTCTGTATTTTAACTCTGCATTGAGTTTCATAGCTGTTCTAGGTACTTGCTCTGTTTCAAAAAAATCTTAAAAACAATTACTTTTTTATTACTTCAGTATCTGCTTTTGGTAGTTTAACTTAAACAACCTGCTCTTTAAGCTGTTTAGAAGTAATTTGAGGATCTGCAATCAAAAAGACAAATGATAGCAGCAACCATTTCAGCTACATCCATTTCAGATGTAAATACTATCTAATCTATTTTTGCTTTTCAGAACAATGACTTCTAGAGCTCAAATATTGCATTACTACTCTCTTACTTAAAGGATTTTTTTTACCAGAAAGAAGGGAAAGAAAGGAAAAAATGTCTGAAAAAGGTCCCTTCCTGTAGTTAAGTTGTTATAGTGAAGAAGTCCTATGGTCTTTTCTTATTTTTGTTTCCATATATTTATACTTACATGTAATCTCAAGCATATACATAGTTACAGAATTTAGATGTTTGGTTCTTCAAGTGAATTTGAGAGTCCAGAAAAGCTTGTTTTCAAAATATATAGGTTCCTCCTCGTAATTTCCAGGAGACTACATAGTACAGCTTTTCCTGCGAATTTAGTGTCTTCCACACTCTTGAGAAACAGCGTCAGCAAGAGTGATGGCTTTTTAGATTTAGCAGTTGTTTTGAATCTGTCTTGAGTCTTCACTTGATTCTGGAGTTTTACAAAGCTGTTCATAATGGAACAATTGTTTCTAAGCATGACTAGTCATCCTCGTAAAGCTTCTTAGGGGACATCAGCTGAATGTCCCCTGTGTATGTGTATATGGATGTTTATATCCATACATATAAATACAACCCCAGTAATCCCATTGTGTAGTCTTTCTGTGGAGCTGGACAGAGAGCCTTGGCAAACTGTGTGGGTTGTACATTACGTTGTGTTTCTGTGATGCATACTTGCAACAGAACATTGTTTTTATCAAGACCATCAACTGGAGTCTCATAAGAACATAATTAAGTCTAAATTTTCTTTTAACAAGTTCTTGGTTGTTGGGGTTTTTTTCCCCTCTTAACAGTTATATAGACCTAAGCCAACTGTCAATATCTTGGAGAACAAAAAAGAAAGAGCACATAAAAAAGGAAGGAAGCAAGATGGCTGCAACCCCACACTTAATTTTTGTGGATACAATAATCTAAATTTGTGTCTTATTGTCTTTAACATAGCCTGAGTCAGACTCCCGGGTTAATGGCTCCTCCCCCTGTGCTTCGCCCCAGCACTCTGCCCTTGGCTACTCACTCGAGCAAGACACAAGCTCACAGTTTCATCAGACAGGTAAGTGCTTTGATCAGACAACGTGCTGCACGTGTCTACGGGTGACTACTGAATAGGTTTGTTGGCATCTTCTCAAAAGATTTGTGAATGAAAAGGAACCGATCTTGTGATGCTTCTGCTTCATGCAGCTGGAGCTGTTGCTTCCCCACACTTACAAACAGCTGTGGTATCAAAGGAATCCATGTGACTCTGGATTACAGACTTTTTTTGATAGACTCCTTGGTCCCATCCATTTTGACCAATTGAAATTACTGGGCAAATCCATCCTCATTGAAAAGGCAACCAGACTTCATTGGACAGAAATGGCCAATAGCTCTTTGCCCTACAGTACACAAATGGATCCAAGTAATCTGTCAGATCCATGAACAAATGTCCAAATCATGTGGTCTGTACTTCTATCTGCATTAAAAATTCATGTGTAACCTTTCTTTATCCTAGTATTTTGATATTCCCACTCCCAAAGGCTTCACATCTTTAGGAATTATTCAGTATTTGTGGTACAGCCTCTGCACATGAAGGGATTTATCTCTTGAAAGATTATTTTAAATTCTCCAATATCATTAATTTCTCTGGGAGTTGTCAGAAATACTACAGACCATAGAATGCTCAAAATTAGAGGAAAAATTAAAAGATTTTTCTCACGTTTTCTTGGGTTAGTTTTCTTCCTTTTTTTGTTTCTAAGCCTTGGAGTTATAGATTAAAAATTATTTCTGTGGAAAACAGAAAAAGTTTTCCCTGGAAAAATTTTCTCTGGAAATTTTTCATTCAGCACTGACATATGTTTTTATTTTGTCTGTAAAAATATGGAACTTCTTTGGGTCTGATTTCATGCAATGGTAGATTTATGAGAAATGCTGTCTAATAAGACTTCCAGGAACAGAGCCAGTTACGTTCCCTAACCATTCTCATGGCTAATTTTAAGCAGCATTTTACAAAGAAGTGACAAAGAGGATTTTAACGCTAGTGAAATGGCTGGTACATTTCTTTCAGACAGCTGGTACCATCTAAAAGATACATGTTGGGGTTTTTCCAGGAAAAGGATGGTGTATTTACTCAGAAAGTTACATGATAAATCATCTGAAAATGGAACAGAATTATAATTGAGCAGCTGAGTTTAACTCCCTCATCTTGTAAACATTTTATTTGTTTTAACTATAAATTTTAATACAGTGTTTTTTTCTTGGCAACTTCTTCTAGTTAAATCTTGAGTGCAATGGTTAAGCTTTAATAAAAGAGAAATGAGTTGTGCTGCAAATCAAAATGTAAATTTCACCTCTTCTCTCAAGACTGGCAATTATCAATGACAGTTCCCGCACATTACAAAGGTTTCAGGTAGTGTTTTCCCTTGAAATATAAAGGTGTATTTAACTGGAAGGTTGGATGAGAATGCCTTTTAGAATATTATGATGCCTTTTTTTTTTTCTCCTCGTGTTACAAAATTAATTTATTTGCTGTCATATCTGCAGATGACTTGTTAGTTCCACCTCATGATACCAACACAGATCTAACAGATGTTATGGAGCAAATCAACAACACATTTCCAGCTTGCTGCTGTAAGTTTATCAAAATATGTCTCTGAGAATAGTATTGAATTTGAGGTGGTCTTTTGAATAAAAAATGTCATTCTTGCGGTATTCAATAGCAAAAAAATATCTCTGAGGAGATTTGTTGTCAAGATATGCAAACTACATAATTCTGTTCCTTAAAATTCCTCAGTAGACACTATTTGTGAAGGTAAGTAAACAAATGTTCTTGTTTTAAGTGGAAGCAATTCACTATAAGAAAAGCCTATAGCTCAATATGGAATTTCCAGCTGTGCCCACATAAGGGAAAAGAAATCTAGAATTTCATTAGCTTCTGGTAAAAACTTTTTGTAGATCTTAATTGCATGTAAGTTCAGAATTTCTGAACACAGTTTCTGTAATAAAGTTTGGACAAAAAAAAAAGGTCCTTAGGCAACAGGAGGGACCAGAGCCCAGTCATGACTGCCTAGACTAATTACTGAACTAGTTATTAAACTAATAGACCAGAGGAAACCTGTGAATGCAGAACATAACACCGTTCCCTGCTTAAATGAATTGGAAGTTGGTATTTTATTTAGTGTCTATTAAAGAGAGATCAAAAGGAGAACCAGTTATTTCCTGTGCATATCTTGTATTAGCTAACATACGTTTCCACTGATCCTGCTCCTTCTAGTGTCTCTACAGTTGCAAAAGTGAGGAGCTATCTCATGCATTTTGGTGGGTTTTGTTAAATACATACATACATATATACATACATACATATATATCTTTCATCTCTCTTCAACACTTCTTTCAAATGAAATGTAATAATAATGGTCAGTTTTAAAAATCACAAGAAAGAGAGAGGGTGTATTTGCCCAGTCCTTTTGGAAGCAACAAGATTGAACTCTATGTTATTTCATAAACTTGGTGAAACTTGTTAAAATATCCCTTCTATCTCTTGTATGCATGTTGCTTGGCTGTGAAGACCTGCATCACAGAAGATGCACTTTGCATGTTTTGAGAAAGCAAATTTTCATCTAGCAAAAAAGGTCTTGTTTCAGCTGACCTTTTTGATTTTTGGTGAGTTCAATAGTTCAGAACCCATCTTTTTGCATATTGAGGATTTGATTCCAAGAGGCATCTTGAAGTCAACAGACAGTAAAGCTCCTCAGCACAATTCAAGGTCGTGTGTGTATACAAATCAGTAGAAAATGCAACTTGAGTTTTGCAAGTTACTGTTTTGCATGTATGGGGAGTATACAAGTACATGGTCATTTGGCCCAGATGAATTTAAAGCAAATTGCATTGTGTTAGGGCAAGCTTGGTAATGATGGCTGTTCTCCACAGTGGGGAAACAGAAAAAAAAATTCTTGATTCTATGAACAAACACCCTGAATGAGGCAGGAGGGTACTGTGAGTGAAAATCATGGCCCCACATCCCTTCATATTGTGAAGTGTATATGAGCATTTAAGATTAAAAGAAGTCACAGTGTCAAATTTCGTGTGATTTTTCCCTTTGTCATTGACATGCTGCTGCAGAAGTCAGGCTAAACCACATTGCCCCACTTAGTAGGTGCTTCTTACTTTTGCTCTCATTCAGTCATTCTATAACGTGTTTTACTGTGGAGTATATTTTTTTAACCATGTAAGACTCATATCTTACATGTTTTAGAAGCCTGGAATGAAGATTATTAGTCGGGCCTTCCCAACAAAGTGCTTTAAACTCTGAGGTTTTTCTAGAGAAGATCATGACTGACCATCTAGTCCATCTTTTTGTGTGGCCATTTGAGGGGGATCCATGTTCCCAGACAGACAGTTAGTTGTCTAACCTGTTCTGTAAAACTTTAAATGACTCAGACTCAACGGACTCTCTAGGCATCACTAGGCATCATTCCTAACCTTAAAGAATAACATCCTAACTCTTTTTTAATTATACACAAGATAAATTTTATCAAAACAGCCTTCATGTGCAACATTTCATGTCCAATTATTTAAAAAAGAAGTAAACCCCCATTTTTTTTGACAACCTCATCTGTACTATGTCTCTTCTGCTGTGGCTGCAGGTTTCATTAAGTTACTAGCATCTAGATCTTATGAAGATATTTTTTATCCCTTTTGACCGTATAATAGAGACAGTTGTCTTAGTTGCTATATTGGTTTTCAAGGGTTTCAGGTTATAAATCATCTTGAAATCAGTATTTCTATTTACTCCAAATATCCCTTACGAAGCAATTATTCATATAGTAAGGCAGCTCAGCTTTTAATGGTGGATTTTAATATGTTGTGGCTTGGGGTTTTATTTTGGTTTTGTTTGTTAGTTTTTGTAGTTGTTGTTTATTTTTGTTCCTCAGATCCACCGATTGTGGATACAATGCCTCTTTTCCTTCATTATTTATGTCACTGGTCTTCAGAGAACATGCTAAGTTGGAAGGAAGCCACAAGGATCATCACATCCAACTCTTTGCCTTGCACATGACCCTCCCTGAGAGTCACACCATATGTCCAAGAGTATTGTCCAAATGCTTTTAGAACTCTTTCAGGCTTGGTGCTGTGACCATCTCTCTGGGGAGCCTGTTCTAGTACCTGAATACCCTCTGGGAGAAGAATTTTTTTCTAATATCCAACCTAAACCTCCCCTGAGACAACTTCAGGCCATTCCTTCAGGTCCTGTCACTGGTCACCACAGAAGAAATCAGTGCCTGCCCCTCCCCTTCCCCTCACAAGGAAGCTGTAGACTGCAATGAGGTCTCCCCTCAGTCTCCTCTTCTCCAGGCTGAACAGAACAGACCAAGTGACCTCAGCAGCTCCTCATACAGCTTCCCCTAAAGGCCCTTCACCATCTTCATTACCCTCCTTTAAATGCTCTCCAATGGCTTAATATTTTTCTTGTATTGAGGTGCCCAAAACTGTACACAACGTTCAAGGTGTGGCTACACCAGTGCAGAGCAGTGTGGGAGAATCCGCTCCCTTGACCAGCTGGGAATGCTTTGCCTGATGTCCCCCAGGACATGGTTGTCCCTCCTGGCTGCCAGGGCACTGCTGACTCATATTCAGCTTGCCATCGACCAGGACCCCCAGGTCCCTTTCCATGGCACTGCTTTCCAACATTCTCATTCCCCAGTTCGTATGAACATCCAGGGTTGCTGCATCCCAGGTGCAGAATCTGGCACTTTTCCTTGTTGAACTTCTCATGGTTGGTGATTGCCCAGTCCTCTAGTTTGTCCAGATCTCTCTGCAGGGCCTCCCTGAATTTGAGGGAGTCAACAGCTCCTCACAGTTTTGTGTCATCTGCAAACTTATTCAGTATCCCTTTCATTCCTGTGTCCAAGTCATTTATGAAGATGTTGAAGAGGACAGGGCCTAAGATGGAGCCCTGTGAACCCCACTGGTGACAGGTCACCAGTCTGATGTTACCCCATTCACTATTACCCTCTGTGCTTGACCCATGAGCCAATTGCTCACCCACCACATGCTGTGTTTATCCAGCTGTGTGCTGGACATTTTGTCCAGAAGGATCCTGTGAGAGACAGTATTGAAAGCTTTATACTGAAATTCAAAAAGATTACATCAACTGGCTTCTCTTGATCAACTAAATGGTTTACTTTATCATAGAAGGAAATCAGGTTTGGTAAACAGGACATTCATAAAGCCTTACTCGCTGTGACCAATGACTGTGTTGTCTTTCAGGTGTTTTTCTTCCCAGAATAACTCCCAGAATAATCTTCTCCATGACTTTACCAGGCACTGAAATGAGACTGACAGGCCTGTAGTTTCCAGGATCCTCCTTCTTTCTCTTGTTGAAAATCGGGACAACACTGGCCAGCTTCCAGTCAGCTGGGGCCTCTCTGGATTCCCAAGACAGCTCAAAAATCATTGAGAGAGGTTTTTTGACGACAGCCAGCTTTTTGAGGGTTCTGTGATGAATCCCATGAGGCCTCATAGATTTGTAGGGATCCAGCTGGAGCAGCAGATCCCGCACAGTTTCAGGGTTGACTGGGAGCTGATCATTCTCGCAGTCATGGTTCTCCAGCTCAGGCACTGAGACCCCCTTGGTCTATCTATCCGTGTTCAAGACAGAGGCAAAGAAAATGTTGAACACCTCTGCCTTGTCTCTGTCCCTGTCTATGAGGTGACCATCCTCATCCTGTAACAGGCCAATGATGTTTCTATACTCCCTATTGCCATTAATACATTTGAAAAAACTTTTTATTGTCTCCCACATTTCTGTCCAGCTTCAACTGCAGTTGAGCTTTGGCCACACAAATTTTCTCCCTACAGCAGCAAGCAGCATCTCTGAATTCTTCCCGTGTTACTTGATGTTGCTCCCACTGGGCATACACTTTGCTTTTTTTGCCTTATTTCCAAGGAGAGATTCCTGCTCAGCCAAGGATCTTCTGCCTTGCCTGCTTGACTTCTTACATTTGGAAATTGCTGCTGCTGTACCGTTAGTAGGTGATGCTTGAAAAGGGACCAGGACTGATGGACCCCAGCACCTGGACAAACATTTTCCCAGGGGATCTTGCTTACTAATTCCCTGAGCAGCCTGAAGTCTTCTCTCCTCATGTCCAGAGTTGAGATTTTACTGGCACGTTTCCTCATGTCAACACAGATTTTAAACTCTGTCACTTTGTGGTTGCGGTGGCCAAAACAGCCACCAATCTTCACTTCTCTCATGAGATCCACTCTGTTGACAAGAGGAGATCAAGGATGGCATCTTTCTGAATCAGCTCCCTTAGGAACACAGGAAAATTCATATTATCTACATACTTATAATGCTGTAAATTTGCTGAAATTAGATTAAATTTGTGAGGAAAGTTAGGTATCATCCATCACAACACATTTCTAGTTAAATGTTTTTAGTCTTTTAATGATGAGTGATGTCATTCTTCTCTATTTTCCTGATAATAGCTTTTTTTTTAAACTGTCAAGATGCAGATTCATGTAGATTTCTAACTATTTTTTTTTTTTTCATTTGCAGCAAGCTTCACTGGCAGACCACAGGTATGAGACATTGTTACATAATTTCATAGACATTGGAAACAGAGTAAAGCAAGTGGAAAAGTTCCATTAAGGCAAAGTGGCTGGGGTGGGGTTTTTTCTATATTTTTCTCTAGAGGTCTATTTATCTATTTAGACTGATACAACAGGAAGGCCAGATTCTAGCATAACAAAGGTAACAGAAAATTTCTGCTAGATTAGGCAGTACCAAAGGTACTATGGTGTGCAGTTCTACATTGCTGACCAGATGGAATCAGCTTGCATTTATCAGGGCTAATTAGTTCCAAGCCAGCATCAGCTTGCAAGATCAAAGCTGATTTTTGCAAAGACATCCATATGTCCTTGTGCCCTGGTGCCCATAGCTCCAGTTTCAGGATCCATGGGCACTAATGGACAAGGGTCAGGAGCCACACAGCACTTCAGGCATTAGATTAAGCTGCCTTCTCCCAATAGGCAACCACTTTACAAACCCAAAGCAGAAATTTGGCTGCTTTCAGAGTTCACAAAAATGTGGAAAATGACCTAGTATTTAGATACTTGTTCTTGAAAATATGACTGGTATCCATGATTAGCTAAATTGCTATTACAAGTAACTGAAATAGCAAAAACACTTGCTATAGGCTTTGTTTGCTATTGGAGCCCATGTATGACAGAAGGTAATCTTGCATCATTGCAGAGTTCTTTCAAAGTTTTGCTGTTAAATACTGTTTTTAAACTACCACAAATTGCTGTGTGAGACCTCAAAATAATTAAGTGGTTGGGAGAAAGTCTATTTACTCCCCCAAATTGCTCCACCTTGTCCATTAATCCACTTTTGGCAAGGTCAGACTCTCCAAAATGAATATATAAAAATTCAGAAATATTTTCTGTAAACGCTTTCTTAAATTGCAGAGTCTGGGATAGTAGGATTGTCCTCCAAAACCAGAATTCCTAGAGAGAATGAGGTGAATCAGACCCTCCACTCAGTTAACTCAGACTTTCTGTTTCAGTGTCTTGATAAGTGAATTAAGCTAGTGTGGGAATTTTTTTTTCAGAAATGTTTCCTCTAAGCAAGCACAGAGATAGCTTTCAGTGTTATCAGTGAATAAGACTAACTCCCTTGAAAAACATTTGATTTTTTTTGTTTTTTTAGATACGGGATGTGTACCACACAGTCTCTCTGAGAATCTACCCTTCTCAACCATTAGAGAAAGCACATTTTTATGTTCAGGAAGAGAATCCTGAAACAAGAGCCTAGAAATAAGTTTCACATTTGAAGGGGCCAAGTCCATATCCAGAATCTGTATAATCTCCATTTTTGACTTAGACTTCAGATAGGACAGTAGTTTGCCTAAACCTTTGTCTTCGTATGGGTGCAGAAGAGAGTCTGTAAGTCATAGTTACTGTTCTGTAGACTAACGTCCCCTGGGCCTCACACAAAAAGAACTTTAAACACTGCAATATTGTAAAATTAGATTTCTTTTAACTGTATGCCTCAGCGATTTGCTGAGTGTTGGGCCAATACATCTAATTTTTTAAAATACAGAGGTTTCGTGAGATGACGTCACATAACTTACCGGAATGAGCCCAGAGTAGTTAGAAGTTTCTCTGTGTTAACATGGTACTGACATGCTTGTTCCCCATCATGACAGGCAATGTGAAGTGTTCATTTGGGCGTCAACCAGTGCTTCCTGACGTGCAGAACAGCCCTTTTCTACAAACTGCCAACCGTGAGTTCCGCTTCATCAGAAGGCTGCATGGGACCCTGGAACGTGCTGTTTGCTCTGACTGCGTGTTCAACTTGGAATAGTAAAACACTGAATACCCAAAGATGAGGATGTTGTTTTTATAGTATCTTTTTTTTTTCCTTTTTCCCTCTCTATGCAACTGTAAATTAATGAGCAGTGGAATATTTGTCACTGATTTGTATAAATATACAGCCAGGGGAAAATGGGCAGGGGCTTTATATACGTTCTTTTTGATAATCATAAAGAGAACTGCATAAGGAGTTTGGAGCAAAACGTTACATTTATACATTCCTTTCAGCTCTTTGCTTTTGCATTGTAAAGTACTCTTAGTTATATTCTCACACGTGTAATATTCTGTACTGATTATTTATATGCTAACCATCTGACCACAGAGATTTCAGAAAATATCCTTGTATTATTTTCAACATTGACATATGAAGTTCCTATAATCTGCATTATTGTTACTGGTTAACAAAAACTGCCATTGAATGCAAGCTACAGTATTTTTAATTCAATTAAACAAGGTAAACTCTCATTTCAAGTCATAATCATCATTCTTGTCTACCAAAATGGTATTTTAACTTTCTTTTAGTTATTTCCAGCCAAGACACTCCATTTGGAGGATTATTTTTTTAAGCCTTACTTTACTTTTAATCAGGAGATAGTTAAAAAGAGGACTTAGATGATAGCTTAAGTTGGTTTTAGTAAGATCTAATTTAGTGTAATCTTTCCCAAATTTGTTCAGAGACAAAGCTTTGCTATTCCCTGCTGTGCCAAACTTGCTTCAAGTTTTGGAATTTACAGTCTATGAAGTAAAGCTCATTTCTGTGAGATCCCCTTCTTTTTGTCTGCCTCTTGGAAATTAAGAGACATTTAGAAAGCCCTTTCCAATACTATTAGCAATGGAACTTTCTCCAAAACTGCAATGCACTTAGATATTATCATTTGGCATTGTAATCTTGCAGGTCATCCTTATCTTGAAATCATTTATTTATATACTTTTGGTAAGGATAATTATGGGAAAGTTATGTCACTGATCAGCTGATCTCTAGTTTTAAAATTATCCTAAGAGATTTTAATGCCTTCACAGTTTACAATGCTGCATGGACACTTGCTTTAATGCCAGGACATACCTTTAATTGGTAAAACTGCATGCAATATCTTTCATGTTTAGTAGAGAGAAACAAAACTGTGTTGTTCTTAATTATTACTGAAGGAAAAAGAAAACTATCTCAAAGCGGTGTTTGTACGAGTTGTAAATTCTCTACTGCTACTGAAAAATGCTAGAGGACATTAAAACAGCAGGTCAGGAATTTCTAGTGTTTTTGTGAAGTTTTGCCAACTAGACTGTCCTGCACCCACAGTATTCACTCCTGGAGTGCTACTGCTCAAGGAGTGAGGCACAGTGTTGACCACCTTCTAGTGTTGGCACCAGTGCCAGTTCTTTCTGAACCCTTTCAAAAATTATTTAACCACTCTGCCTCTGTTTTCCCATCTGTAAAATGGGGATGGTAGTACTTAACTCTCAAAAAAGTAGGACTTGCTTAGTGTCTGAAAAGCTCAGTAGAAATGCTAAGTATTACTCTCAAGTGAGTGGAGCAAAATTGTCAAGGTGGGAAGAGAAGAAGCTGGCTCCTATAAATGCTTCAGCTATTAAAATGTAGTATAGTTATTCTGATAAGAAAAAGCCCCACATTTTACAGAAGAGGAAAGCCATGACCACCTTTCTACCTCAGACCTATCTTCATAAGTAGTATTGGAAATAGCTTTATATTCTGTTCTCTGCAAAGTACTTTTATCAAGCTACATTATTCTCTAGGCAAAGAATCCTTAAAAATATTCCCCAACATAAGTATAAAAAAGAACTCAGTAGTGAATTTGGTGGGATTTATTTTTGTTCTGAATATGAGGTTATGTATAAAGTTGTTTTTCTGCCTGTGTTTGTATGCATCCTTTGTCCTCTGCTGCCAAGTAAATGCTGCTTCAAACACTACGTTGTAACATTCTTCCTCTGAGACAATAATAAATAAAAGATATATATTGCAGTAACATGAGAAAAAGCATGGAGTTCTTCCAAGTTTTGAGTTCTTCAAGGATGGCACATCTCATTGCCAAATGCTGAAAATTTCATTCTGACGAAGATTAACATGGGAGTGCTGTGACAGTCAATTTCTATATGCTAGATTTTCTCAGTATGGTTTGCATTTATATAAACGATTTAGCAGTGTTTTTTCTCCATATATCTTGCATATTTTCCCCAGTTTTCCATCTTTAGTGATTTAGTCCGGAATCCTTCTCAGTTTCATGATAGGTAATAAATTTGATCACTGAGAAGCAGACTGCTTTTATTTTTAAAATGTTATATATATGTATTACAAAACAGCAATAATGTGTGAAGCCCTGTCAAGTATAAGAACTGTAAATTAGTCTTCAGGTTTTGGTGGTATTCATTCAACGTGCTCAGCTGAAGCACAGCATTAGGTATTAAGTCAGGAACTACGTTCTACCAAGTGTTGATTTTAGGTATTTACATTAATGCAAATTGTGTTAATGGCTGTGTTAAAATTACTATGTGTAAAGGAGAAAAAAAGTACAAAACCCTAACAATTCTGTTTCCTTATAGTAATCATTGGCACTATTTTCATGTTTACTTGTTGGGTTTTGTTTGGGTTTTTTGAAACTCTAACAAATATCAAATGTAAGTGTCAAAATAATGACCTTTTCCCTCAGTTTGTGAAAGGGTACCTAACAAATAAGTTGTAGGGAAAGATCATGTTTTTCACGTGGTATTTAAGTGATTCAGCAGTTAACAAGGAATTTAATTATAGAAATAGCAATATATTAAGTTCTGTATTTAGAAAAATAAATTTGTCAAAGTGGAGGAGACTGTCGTATTAACGAGTGTATTAAACCACACCATCTGTCATTGAAAAAGGTAAGCATTTTAATTATATGTTTGTAGAGTTGAAGGCAGCAGAAGTGGGTTATGGGTCAGTACCAGGGCCTGACTTTGAGAACAATTTAGGAAAGTGCTCGTATCTACAACTTCCCCCCTCAGTACCCTGATTGCTAAGGTAGTAGGTGCCAGAGCTCTGTAATGCTTTCACCTGTGCAGAAGGTACTCTCAACTTAAAAATCATGGTTTAGTACTGTGCCACAAAGGTCTTGGTCCTTGTCAGGGGAAACAGAATGACACCCACTTCTAACCACGTTGTCATAGGGCTTTTCTCAGAGGGGTTGGGGAAGGGCATAGGAGGAGGGGACGACCACTTCTGGTCCTCAATGCACAACACAATGGTAACCACTCCCTCACTTCTCCACGCAACCTTTTCCATTACTCACTAACCAGCCTCTTATGCTATTATTTTGCCAGGGCAGAGAAGGCCAACATGATACTTTTTCTGAGAAGAGTTGGGGCTCAGTCCAAAATGCATGCCTATCCATTGCATCAGGAGAGACACCCTTCTGCACAGCCCAGAAGGGATAGGGTTGGTTGATAGCATATTTGTTTAATTTTTTATTACAAAACACTCTTGAGCTGAAATGTTACTGACAGATCAGTTCATTTTCTCAGAGAAGATGAAGATTTATGCATCTAATTAAAACCAGAGTGCAGAAGTTCCTCTGCTATGGGGGCTTCATCTTCAGGGGAACTTCCACTTTGAAACAGTCATCTTAGTAGTGATGGTGTTATTTCTTTTTGGACCAAGAGAAGGCTCCTCAGATGTTCAGCTTTCAATAAACAAGATAGATTATGAAACACCAGTCCCACTATGTTAAACATACTGGACACAGACTGTCAGTGTGGACATGACAATTCCTGTCACCTGACTGTCCTGGGTCATGGGTTCTGTCATCTTTGTTGTTATTTCTGCAGTTGAAAAATGGGGAGGGGGGGGTAAATGGCTAAATTTAGCCAAATTAAAAATGTATCAATATAATAGGCAAGCTTTGGGTTTATGCAAAAGGCCAAAATATTTTTTTTAGGCATTTACAGTACAAGTTACCCTTTGGAGAGAGTCTGTGCATTATATATAGATTTTCTTCTCTACTTCACTGTGAAGTTTCCCTAAGAAAAACCTTCCCAAAGGTAAACATTTGCTGCACTACAAAACTGAATAATGGATCATGTCTCCTGTCACGCAGAAATGAAGATGTCATGCCATATGGCTGAAAATTCTGTTCCCACAACAGCAATAAAATCAGTCTTACAAATCCTGACAAGGTGTAAATTAATAACAGTGGGGTATGAAAAAAAAAACCCAAACAACTTTTACTGAGAAAAAAGTATTTGGGCAGAAAGAGCTCTCTTTCATCTTACAAGCAAAACAGCTCTCAGTAATCATCAGCTAGATGTTGTGTTCTTCAAACAGTGTTCTTGTGGCCAGTGAAGGTGAAATCATCCTTGGCTTATGTCTTTGGGAATGTATCTATCTTCTGTCTTTAGTGCCACTAAAGCTTTGGTGATGTCCCAGCAAAAATTAGTCTTTCTTTGCAACTTGTATTAGAACAGCTACATGCAAGTGTGGCAACCACATTAAGAAAAGTCGGGTAGTGTTTTCATCAGCTGCTTTTCTAAACACCTCTGAGACACCAGTAGAGAAGCTGCCAGGAGTGGGCTGGTTCAGTTCATTTTCCCAGACAACCCAGCACTGCCAGCAAAGTGGTGCAGCCAACACAAAGATATCATTTAAACTGAAACCTGCTCTATATTAATGTGCTTATTAAAAGTGAGAATCCAGGAGAGCCACATAGAATTACTAGGTGCCAGTCTTAAAGATACATACATTGTACAGGTGAATAAATATTATCCCACACATACACCAGCTTTATGTCTATACTATCTCGTTGTCATCTCTGAAACAGAGAATTTACAGATTAACTTTTCATGCTCTTGTTCATCACTGTCTTTGTACAGTCAGATAAACACTTGGAAAATGTCTGGCTTTCTGACTGTGGTGGTTTGATACTGGCTGGATGCCAGGTGTCCACCAAAGCCACTTTATCACTCAGTCCCTCAACTGGACAGAAACAACTGGACAGAAAATATAATGAAAGCTTGTGAGTTGAGGTAAGGATAGATCACTCACCAATCACTTAGTTGGAGACAGCTGGCATTGGCTGGGTCACACATGGGGAAAGCTTCTGGCAGCTTCTCAGAGGATCCCCCCCTGTGCCCCCCCCCCCCTCCCCACTACCAGAACCTTGCTGTGCAGATCCAATACACTGACCTCTAATCTAATAATTCTTTCTAGGAGAAACTATACTTCAAAATTACTTACTTTCTGACTATGGAAGGAGAGTCTAGGGTAACTAGCTCAAAGAAATATGTCTAGAGCTTAAAAATCTAATTTCTGGAGATCCCATCTTGATAATAAGTAAAACAATATAGAATCATCAATTAGGTTATCTAGCATCATCTAGAAAAGGTGACTTAGTTAATAAAAAAATGAGAGTTATTTTTTAAAAAAATCACACAAAACAACAACAAAGAAAACCACATTGTACCAACACTTCATCTGCATGTTATGGAATTCCTTTTGTCTGTATCTAATACCTCCTTGACTGAGATTAAATTTATTTTGGAAAATCAGAAAAAAACGGAGTCAGGAACAGCATCCACTACCAATCCTTTGTTTGTCTCGTAAGTTTAGATTTAATGGAGTTAGGGAAAAAGCCATACATACATGAAAGACTGTGATAAGTCATCTGAATTTTATATGGAAATAGGTTACCTTTTTTATGAAATACAGTAACTTTTCTGAATTCCAGCCCAGGTGAAGTGGAGGTCCAGTGGACAACTCATGACTACAAGCCAGAACATTTCGTATGTTACCCTAGCCCTGCAAAAACAGATAGCAAACCCATTCATTTTTCTTCAATAGAGATGGCACTTTTCCTGGTGAAGAGTTATTTTATGATGAGCAGATCATGGCAATTGTGCTTCTCTATGTATTTGTAAAGTGCAACTGGTGAAGTTTTATTAATAAATAAGAGAACAAGCAGAAGATACAGTAGTAACTGCCACTGTTAATCCACATCACTGATTTAAATGCAAACAAAAGTAAGGAAAGTTAAGGGTTACCCACATCCTCATTCTTGAAGATCGGAGTGACATTTACCTTCTTCCAGTCTTCGTGACCTTCCTCTGTTTCCCGTGACCTTTCAGAGATACTTGAGAGTGGTCTTGTAATGACATCAAGCAGTTCACACAGCACTCATGGGTATGTCCCACTAGATCCCATGGACAGCTTGTTCAGTACATCCAATTTGCTTAAGTGTTCCCTAACCTAATCCTTCTCCACCAAGGAGAAGCACATCTCCCTTGCCTCAGACTTCCTCTCTCGTCTCAGGGACTTCTGCTTCCTGAAGGCTAGTCTTACCAGTAAAGACTGAGATAAAGAGGGGATTCAGTACGTCAGGCTTTTCCATGCCCTTTGCCACCAGACCCTCTTCACCACTGGGCCCCTGTTTTCCCCAGCCTGCCTTTTTCTCCTGATGTACTTGTTGAAGTAATTCTTGTCACCTTTCATATCTCTCACCAGGTTTTGGCTTTCCTAACCCTATCCCTGCTGAATTGGGCAGTATGTCGACATTCTTCTTGGCCCCCAAACAGGGCAAAGTCTGCTCTCCTGAGCCCCAGGGATGTGGTCCTGCTTTTTGCCTTAATTCTTTCGGAATCTTGAGCTCTATCATCTCCTGATCACTGCAGCCCTCAGCCTTCACATCCCTTATCCATTCTTCCTTTTTTTTTTGAGTAGGAGGTCCAGGAAGGTTTCTTCCCTCACCAGCTCCTCAGTCATCTATGTGATGAAATTCTCATTGGATTCCAAGAAATTTTCCCTCAACAGTGCAGTTCTTGCATTATGTCCTGAAAAAATCTTTTGCAAGAGAAGTACAACACCTAAGTAGAGAGGGGCCTTTTAAACATGATTTTGTTTAGTACCTCTGAAAGTATTTTGGTGAGCAATTGTGAGGAGTCTATTGAATGGCAGCAACAAACAGACAAGAAAAAACATCCAGTTGTATTTCTGTCTCTCCAGTGCCAGCAGCCCCTCTGGAATGGAAAACGTAGCTCTGACCTACTTGCTTTCAACAGGGTGTAATTACAGCAGTTATCAATTTTCTAGAAAAGTACAGATGCAAACAAATAGAAAACCTGAGTGGCTGAAACATGAGCAGAATACAATTTTATTTCATGCCCTAAAATCCAGTTCCTGTAAAGATGATACTTGCAGACTGAACAGTAAAACCAGTTGAAATAGCTGTAAACTATCAAAATAACAGTTGAGTTTATTATGAAATATGAGCCAGACTTTATACACAAACAAGATATACCATAGTATTCATCAGTCTGCTAACTACACTTGCAATTTTTTCCTCCCCCAAATGTCTGCTTGCTTGCTATGGAAAAAAAATCAGTGATGACTGTAGTGGAGAGAATTATTTTGAATTTTGAACTCTGATCTGACTTCTCAAGAGTGCAGGTGGTGCTACCCAGTTGGTGGCAAGGGGCTGAGCTAGGTGTCCAAAGCTGGACACCCCACCCCACCCACAGTGTCCCCAGATAAAAGGGAATAGTGGCTCCCTTTGATCTGCAGATTAGTGTTGTGTTAGGGCACCCTCCCTTTGCCACCAGAATACTCTCCCTCAGGACATCACAGAAGCCTCCATGGAAAAGACAGTAGGTGATAAATGAGGCTGCTAACTTCCAGGTTAACCCATTTAACATAGAGTTTGTTAGCATTTGGCAAATTTCTTCTTATAACTACTTACATTCTTGTTACTGCGGACAGTTTGGTTCTCTTTTCTGCAAATCACAGCACTTGTAACATTATTTAGAAAACAGGGATTAGAAGATAGGTATTTAGTAAATGCCACTCTCATATATTTGCTCTTCTTCAAGCCTTGCTTTCACAGGCATCAACTCACATATGTGAGTTTGATTGGCTTCTTCCATTCACATGTCCAGAGATAATTGGAACATTAAAAAAAAACCAAAAACAAACAAAAATCAAACAACACTTAGTGTTTTAATTTAAAATTCTATAAGCTTGTCAATGTTGTTGCTCACTTAATTATTCATGACATCTCTTGTACCTTCAAAATTGCTACCAAGTGGACGAAACCAGTATACTTTCCATTTCTCTGCCCAAAGCAATGCTCCCATTGAAAGCTTCTTGGAAAATTTGACTTAAAATAACAACCTGATGAATTGGACAATGTCATTATACAAAACAAAGTTACATATTTAGAGGCTGATTACACACACCCTCAAATACAATCTCTTCATGACACTGCTGATTTTAGGGCTCTTTATGGTTCAATATAAACCAAACCAGAAAGGCATCATCACTTCTTTCAAAGATGTTGGAAAAATACATTACCATACACACTGAAGCTTAAGCCTGTCAGCCTTGTCTGCAGTTGCTGCATTGCTAGTTTTTAACCCAGTTGCAAACCAAAGACAAGATTATAGGCCATCCATTTCCACAGAGACTGGATAAAATAAGGCAGTTTACTTCATGAGAGCAATTTTTTCTCAATATATTTTTGCCTGAATAGCTGATATAGATAGATGCTTAAGAAAATAAGGGGGTTTTCCTAGTTTCTAATAGTAGTGTTATACCTCTCTCAATCAAGATGTACCTAGCAAAAAATCACGAAAACAAACAAAAACCAAGATATTCCACACCCATTACAATCTGCTCCTAGACCACCAGAAGTAACAAAGCAAAATTCTGAAATACTAATGCTGTAATGAAGCACATCTAAAAATTCGGTTCTGGGGACTACCCTTTCAATAAGAAGTGCCTCGAGTAGCAACACAGAAGATGATATGGCATTATTTCAGTTATTATATGTGTATATGTTTATATATGCACACTGGAGACAACTGTGTATAATAAGACAGGGTTATACCAATGAGAGTTTAATAAACATTTATGAAAAAATAAAATAAAATAAATTTAAAAAAAAAATCACAGCTAGCTCCTACAGCATCTGCTTTGGCACCTCCATGGAGCTCTCTCCCCATCATGGCCAGTCTTTCAGGAGAGCCACTACTGGCCTCTCAAGGCTCCGACCCCATCAGGCACTCGCAGGCCTTGTCCTCCCCACCAAGGGACAAGGCAGGGAAGGGGAATGGATATCCCAGTTTAGCCTCCCTATTGCCAACCTGGGACCACCTAATATTCTTGTTCAGCAACACTCAAAAGTGAAAGCTGTGTTTATCTGGTGGGTATTAGCGGCATAATGTGGGTAATTAAGTAATAATCACCTTAGAAATGTGTTCTTATCTTAGAGCAGGAGAAATAACAGTCTGAAGGCTGGGCCAATTATCTCTTGCTTTGGCTCCAGGGAAACCAAGCACTGAATAAGCATTCATATCAAAGTCAGTAAATAATTTGGCCAATTACCTATTCCCACATCCCCATAGAAGTTTCTTGATTGAAGAGTGTAAACATTTATGTTTAGCCTTCAGTTTAGCATTTAGAATGCCATATAGGAACTGACTCTGCTTTAAAAATTTATCCATGAGTTACTGCTTAAAATCAATACAATCAGTATTCATGTCTCTGTGAGTGAGGACATGTAAGAAACACTATTCTTCTGTCATCACAAACCATCTTTTATACATATAAGCACTGGGTCTGTCACGGAATTAATTGCCCTTTTGGTTCCCCAGATATCTTGATTTGACAAGGTTGAGATGGCAGATTTAATATACACGTTATTATAGCATCCTGATAAACTACTCACTTTAGAATTATAGCAAGGAGTTTCAACAGGCACTGAAATAGTAGGTTTTGCTAGAAGTTTTTTCACTGCTATCCTTGTTCCACGAAAAGCCCTAGAAAATATTTTGGGAGTAGGTGGGCATCTCTTTCCACCTTCTCACTCCCACAGTGCACAAGAGGCAGGATGCAGTCACTCTGCCAGTCTGAGTGCTTTGGAATGACTCCCCCTCATTCCCTGTGGTATTTCACCAGCACTGTATTATACTGCACATACCTTTGATAAGAGTCAAGGAATAGATTTGCAAACCCACTGTCTCCCTATGACACCTTCAGTAGCCTTAAGCAGATTTAAAACTAATGCAGCTACAAAGGTGTCAATGAAAGTGAAACCTCAAGAAATTTAGGTTGTCAGCGAGTAGAGAAGTACATTCTAGGCCTTTGTTGTTGTCAGCACAAAATAAAAAGTAGAATCCTTAAAAAAAATCCTTAAAAAAACCCCAATCAGGTTGAATTTAAAGTAAATGAATGGTATTAATGCAGCATTAGAGGGACAGAATTTTCAGAGCTGCCCTTTTTACAAGGACTCTAAAAGCAGACCTACAGTCTAGCTGTGGGTCCTGATTACTCACTTGCAGGCATTAAGAACTTGCCATCTGTGGCTGCAGGTTTCCTATGAGGGCACTGCACTTCATAATGATGCATTAATTTCTTAGGTATTGACTCCTCAACTGCAAACATTATGTAGAAATAATTAAAAAAAACCACAAAATCACACAGCAAGAACTATACTGACAAGATTATTTAATCAGCAATGTAGGACCTATACTCTAAAACCATGATTCTCAAGCACTCTACCTATGCCAGAAGAGAGCCAACATCTAGAAATTAAAATTCATATCAGCATATAGAAGTGTTCATGTAAGGGGAAAAAGAAGGGAAAACCAAGAATAACATAAACAACACAATACTACTGCTTCTTCTGGTGTGCTTTAGCTCTCCATCTTTTTACACACCTTGTCATGTCTTTTGTAAAAACACTGTAATATGCCTGTGGATGTTTATACATGTTAACAATCCCCTTCTCAATGGTAGTGCTTGCATATTCTTGGAGTGTTCTCTCCAAAATTGGTGGTAGTTAAAAGTTTTTCTTAAGGAATTGATCTCACAGGCTTTATAGTTCCAGTTTTACTTCTTATGTTGCAAATATAGAAGGATGGATAAATGACATTAATTATGACCCCTACCTTTCTGTATTTTTAGTCTATCACAATGACATACTGCCATCCAAGTTTAGAAATCTATGTCAAAGTATTCACAGGATATTTCATGGGGAAGCACTTCATCACTCTGCAAGAAACTGCATAAAGGCTTAACCAGGTTATTTAAAGAAGTGAATGACAATAGTTTAAGACAGACCTAAATTTAGCCAAATTTTCTACTAGATTTTTCTACAGCCCAGCTTAACAAACTCCCTTATGCCATTATATATACACAGACATACATATATATATACCACAAACTACATTTAAATGACAAAACAATCCTCATTGTAAACATCAACAACTGTCAGGGATGCTTCTGTAACAGAAACGACTTCTGGGAAGAGAGGGATCACTTCGCTTCATTCAAAAACCAAAACCTAAACCAAAAATCCACGCATCACATGTGTAGGCTGAGGAGTCCAAACATTTCACAGCAAAAAGTTGATCTTATTTCAGCCAAAAGCCTACTACTATCTGCTCAACAGCCACCTCTTGTCTACATTTATTTGACGCTTCTGCATGTTAGAAGTTCTCTTTACTAGTCTGTCGTATTTTAATGAATTTCCTGCTAGTCTGTATGTCTCATATACATAAACTGGATCAGATGCTCAAGTTGCCATCAATGATGGCTCTTCTGTATATTACCAAGGAATGCTAAGACGATTAAGGGACTGGAGCATCTTTCCTGTGAGGAAAGGCTGAGAGAGCTGGAACTGGTCAGCCTTGAGAAGAGGGAGATAAATGTTTATAAATACCTCATGGGAGGGTGCAAAGAAGACTAAACCAGGTTATTTTCAGTCATGCTCAGTGACAGCACAAGAGACAATGGGCACCAGCTGAAACACAAATGGTCTTCTAAACATCAGGAAACATTTTTCATTGTGAGAATCTCCAAGAACTGTCATAGGCTGTCCAGAAAGGTTGTGAAGTCTCCATCCTTGGAGATATTCAAAAGCTGTCCAGGTAATTAGTTCTGGGTCGCCCTCCTTGAGTTGGGGGATGCTGAACAAGGTGACCTCAAAAGGTCCAACCTCAACCACTCCATGAGTGTCTGAAAGTATCTTTGGATTAAAAATTTCCCATTTAGAATATCAGAAGGTTTTATGCTACAAATAAGCCTTTGTACATGGTTAAAAAACAATAAAGTATGAAATCACATCGGTCAACGAAGTGCTTCCTAGAAACAGAGGCAGCCCTTTCTCCAGTTATTTGAATCATTACACCAGTTTTACAGTGCCTATCCTTCATTTTACCCAACTGAATTCATAATGGAGAAAAAAACCAGCTTTTCAGCCCTTGTCTTTCCTCCTCTTTACTCATGGAAAGTCTTTGCCTTCTTCACTAGTATGAAGATCCTGAAACATCAATATATGCTGGGGAGGGGGCAATACCCAAGAGCACCAGTTGCCAAAGTTAGAAAATTGCTGGTATAATTTTCATATACCCATTTGTATTTGGTATGGAGTGCTTAACTCAGATTTTTTTTTACCTTTGTACGTGAAAGCTGCCCAGCTAACCACCTGGTGGCACGCTGCACCACATACACATATTTCACCATTAATGACAGTGAGGCAGACTCTTCCAGTCACCTCTCCCTCAACCATTCTAGGGGCAGTAGTGTCTACAAGTGAAACCTACTGTCTACAGGTGAAACAAGTCACTCCTCTGGAAATGATTCACAAGTATGTAAAAGAGATGGTAATATACAAAAGCTAAAATTATTCAAGGAAGTCTTTATAAACAGGGTAATAAAATTATAAAACCAGAATAAACACTTAAATTCTTACTACAACCTACATACTAACAATTTTGTGTCTCTGTATCAAATTGATAGACATACACTTGGGCTCCACAGCACCAGACAACTGTTCAGCTGAAAATCTTTCTTTGCAAATGCCCACCAAAGCCCTGTCTTAACACCCTAGCTCCAGCTTATGACCAAGATGCAGCTCAAAATGCCTCACATTGAAACAGCCAGAGGCAAATAACAGCTACATCCACACAGAGCTCCTGTTTTCCAGAGGTGTTCCAAATTAAATTATTCCATTTTAAGTCACAAGCACTCCTACAATTCTTCCTGCTCTTCCCCCTGGTTGCCCAAAAGCAAGCCAAATCCTGGAAGTCCATTCAATAAAAAAATGGATAAGAAAGGGTTCATCAAATTGCACTTCTGCTATGCTCTTGGGAAACTCAGTATTAGGTTAGCCTCAGGGATTGCCAGATTTGCCAGATGTGAGCTGCAGCTGTCTTTTAAATAAAAATAACAAACTTGTAAAAAGTCAACTGAAAAGGCTACTCCCCATCTGCTTTAATGCAAAGTGACAACTATCACTGAAGTATCTGTACTGCAAATATCCACATTTAAAATGGAAAGGAGCCAAAACCCAGCGCTTTTGACTGTCAGGGGAGTTTTAAGAGGGATCAGACCTGATCGCTACAGTACTGTAAATTAGAATCAGAGACAGTCTCTTGGCTTTCACATCATCAAAAGTTCACAGCTATGAGTGCTCCCAGGTGGCTTCAGTTTCAACAATGTCAGACTCAGAGAAGGGGAGTGATTCTTACCAGCTCTTCATTTCAAGCCAGAGGGTTTTTAGTTTGGGTTTGTTTAGGGTTTATTTGAGAAAAATATAGTATACCTAAGACACTTGATTTGTTACCAAATCCCAACTTCTACCTATAAATCCAACATTACTTGATCATACTACAGTCTATTCATTTTGTCTCTATTTCTAGTAAACCCTGAAAGGGATAGTTTTTTGCCCTGCAGCAGTAGAAAATCTCTGGATCCCCCAGTGGTGTATCATCTGCTTCTGTAACTTCATCCTATAAAGAACCAGCAGTTACTCAAACTTTTGTACATTATTGAATCTTACAAATCATTAGTGCTGGCATCTGAAACTACCAAGTATCAACAAATGTAGTGGCAAACGACATGAACTGACTGCAATCAGAGAAGATTATTTTCATCTTTGACTCAAATGATTTAGGTAAGGGACATATCAGCAGACACTGCTTACCCAACTTCTCTCTTGAAGATAGAGGAGAGAATCACTGCCACGGGGACACAACTTCGTCTTCAGCCTTTCAATTCCCTTCTAATCCCATTCCAGCCCAGGCTGCACCCCTCTATCTTCCCCAGCCCCTCAAACTCCAAAACTATCACCCTTCCCACACCACAGCAAAGCACTGACCCACCTGTCCACCACCATCAACTCTATCCCCATGCAGAGCTGCTTACACATGAGGCAGAGAAAGGAAAGAGCAAAATGAGTCTGTGAGAGGCTGATTGCTGCTCCATCAGGCACAGCTGGGAGGTGGCTGAGCCCTCCCAGCTGTGGCTCAGATCAGCTGCCCCCACTCAGGGCTTGTTTGAACCACAACAGCTCTTGCCTTCTTGCAGTACTGGTCTCCTCTTTGCTCTTCCCTACCAAATTCTTGTTTCTTGTGTGTTCCTGACACAACTTCACTGTTTTCTGAGGGAAGTGAGTGGCTGGTGGCTGAGTTGCAGAGTAAAGCTGAATCCCTGCAGTGACTAAGGCAGATGGAATGTGTATGATGCAGCCTTGTTTTGATGTCTGGGAAAGCACATCTTGGTTCAAAACTCATATTAGAGCACACCTCAGAGAAGACAAGCCTTCTGCCTTCCTCAGCAAACATCAGATGATTTTTCCACCATCCTGGCACTAACATACCACTGAGCTGTGTGTCAAGGGTTCCTGACCAACAATGCTCATCATAACACTGCTTCAGCTGGTCAAAGCCAAACCTTATTTTTGAGAAATTTGGTGCTGAATTTGGTTACCTTTCATTTTTTCTCTGATCTTTATTCTCCTATGGATTGCTTAAACAGGCTTCTGAAGACAAGGGTGAAAGACAGCACTGAAATTAACGATCCTCATAGATTTTTAAATTGAACTTAACAAGTCTAAGTTCCATTGAGTATAGCCTAATCAGGTTAAAATTGTTACCTCAGAGGTACAAATGATATATATATATATAACATAAAAATACCATTTCATTTTTCACTGGAAATCTATAAATGTAAATTGTAATTTTTATTCATCTCTTCATAAACATAAATATACAAAGTTAATGTGAAACAAGTTTCAAGAAAATGTCACATCTATCATCATGTAAACTATATGTGACACCCATTGCAGAAAAATATTTGCACACAATATTTTCACACCCGCTAGGATTTGAAGCATCCCAGAGACTGTTTAGTGCTACTTCACTCTTCCTAGAGTGACAGCATCAGGCCAGCAAGGCCTCAAATGTGCCAAAAATGCTACAGACGTGCTCTGATCAGGGAAAGGTTGATCTGTTGAGCTATTCTAAAGCTGTGATAAAAAGCCGTTTTAATATTTTTAGAAGCTCTGGGATGAGTTTGCTCTCTGAGATGTGTTTCATGCTGTGCAGAAGCTCAGGAGCCAGAAGTATGCGTAATGAACCAGATGAGGCCCAGCAGACTCCTTTGGTCTGAGAGACCACGGGACAGCTGAACCTAGAGCATGCAATTCAGGTCACTCCAGAGCTAGAAGTATGTACTAGAGCTTAGAAAAAACCCAAACAACCAGTCTTTCTTTTCCATGGCAGTAGATAAATATCCCCCTGTTAGATGTAACCAGTTGTTCCTTGCCAGCTAGGCTGCCCTGCAGTATTAACGGATGGGAACGTGCTTTGTACAATACTTGTTTTTTTTCAAGGGCAATAAAGTAAAGTTTACGGAGGAGTGCCACTCTGTGTTCCATTTGGTAAGTAAAGGCTTAGAGTTTTCTATTAATTGTTTTGTCCATAACTTAAAAAGTCTCTGCATTTCAAATTTTAGGCCTGGGATTATTGTTCTGCATTAATGAGATGCTTTTGTAAGACATGTAAGGTTAGGTCAGCCTCTTCATTAAAAAAGTCTGTTATTCAAGGACTTCTAACATAAGTATAATAGATATTTATCACGCGCTAGAGTCGCAAACAAAAAAGAGATTCGGACACGCAAAGGATGAGCGCTCAAGAGTTGATATCCCCTGCATAAATCTATTTATTCAAGGTGACCGACCCCTTATATAGGGGCCCGGTGGAACGTGCTAGAAAAAGGGGCGGAACTGATACATATAAGGAAGAAGGGGGTGGGTACATGACCTTATATGGTCAACAGAGGGTGGAACTTCAGCTTATAAGGAAGACAGGGGTGTAACTTTCCATATAAGGGAATTATAACTGTGCCACAACTGAGAACCAGTCATAAACTGGGGTACAAATCACATTAACTCTTAAGCTAAGAAACTTCTCTGAACCCTTATAACAAATCCTTAACAATGCAATAACTCAAAGTCCATTCTGTTTGGCATAAAGATGCTTCTTCCACCTGTTGAACTTGTCCCAGGTACTCTATCCAACCCCAACAGACATTGATGCTAGATATTGTATTAGATATGTGCTGAAATATGTGTAGAAGAACTCACCTGGGAGATATTTTTTGATGAATTGAAAGAGAACAAAGAAGAATGACTTAGCCTTCAGGTTGTATTTGGTGAACATTCATTGCCTTCTTCTCTCTTGGTTATTCAGTGTGTATGAGCAATGTGTTTTTAGCCATTCTAAACTCTTGAAACTGGGAGTCTGTTGATGCCTAAAAGGCTCTAGGTTAGAAATACTATATTTAGCAAGTGGGTGGGTTAAAGAACTACATGTAAGTTTTGTAGTTAAAATGAGAAATTCCTGAGTAGTGAGTTTAGATGAGTAGTCTTCACAAGAGCAGGGAACAAGGAGACCAGGTTTTTGCTAGAAAGGAGCTTCCTTCTTCCTTGCTCAGAGTAGGGCTTCAGCGTTCAGCACAGCTGTGGGGGCACACAATGATGGCTCTTGTACAAGATCCATGTCCCCAGGCCTGTACCCAGCAAGGGCAGAGTTCGTCTGCAGAAAGCAGAAAGCCAGAGTTCTAACACATTAGCCTGGCAGGTATTGACATTTTAGGAGTCAAAACCAAACCCCAAAGAACCGAAGTGTGGGAGAGGCTGTGCAAGGGAGTATCTCAGATACTTGCTGCTGCCAGATCTGCAGTGCAAATATTACCAGTAACACCAGTACCCCATGTTCAGCAGAGCAATTTGATAGTCACATTCTGGTTAGATGATCTCAGAAGTCCCAGCACCAATGCTACTTGCTTTCACAGTGCCTGCTGTGTACAGACAGTGTACTATTTCTCTGTAAGACTGTGAGAGTGAAGTGAGAGGAAGGTCACCTCTTGTATTCCCTTAACTCAGCAGTGCAAAAAGCCAGAGAGTGGTGATTTGTCACACTGCCTGCAGAAGTCATCTGGGTTTCAATATTTGATGCACTGCATTTTAAATTTTTAGGTGTTCTTTTTGTTTATTTTTGGGGTTTGATTTTTTTCCTTTTATGAGTACAGACAAGAATCCCACGTGATTTTTAAAAATCATTTTGGAGTCTGCAAGCCTCGTGCACCCCCTTCAGCATAGCTTTGTCCTGCTATCAAGTATCAGAAAAATGTCACACAACCAAATTAACGAACCAGCTAAAGCAATAGCTCCATGTTACCTGAAGTCCTCAGTGTTGTTTTCCTAACATTGTTAACATTGCCTCCACTAGTAAGCCAGATGTACTTTCTGGTAAAACTCAAACACTAGTTGATGCCTCAGGATTTTCATAGAGTTTCATGACACACATATGTCATCTTCACATAATACTATGTAAAGAAACAGTTTGAAGCAAAGTTCTTGCTTTGACTATCTAATTAGTGCTGGCTCTACTTAATGATAGTAATAGAAGTCCCAGAACCACTGGTAATGGTATGATAAAAGTCCTGTTTGCTCAATGATCATAAGAGTTTATCCATATCCTGCTTGGAGAGGCTGTGTGTTCATTTGGCTCCCTGCTGATAAGATGTGTAATACACACTCTGCTCACTCAATATGTTTGCTGATCCTTGTCAATAAGCCATTGTAAATAGGATAAGAGTATCACTGTTTCAGCATTGAAGCAACTAACACAGTAGTAGCATTTGGAACCAATATTTGTCTGCAATGGCTGCAGATTGAGGAATCTCATTACTCCTGGTTTTTAGTTTAAGGGTAGTGTAGTCACGTAGTCAAGAGTTTTCAGCTCTCCTTTGGAAACTGTTTTACCATTTTTTAGGAACACTTTGCCGTGAAGCTGTACCAATACTTGTGAATATCAGTGAGAGCTCTGCTGATGCTAACAGGATTATTAGAGAGCTGCTGTGCATGTCAATCACTTCCCTCTTCTGTATATTTTCATACTGATGAGAGGACAAAATGTAGTATAATAAATATCTCTCTTTGACTGGCCCAGCCAGTGACACTGCCTGTGTAAAAAGGAGTTGTGAGAAAATACCTTTTAAATCAGGTATAACTGAAGGTTGTATCAATTGCCAATTAATTAATTTAAGGATCTGCAGGAGTCACTGCTGTGGGTAAGGGTGTAAGGGTAATAACCATGGGGAAGGACAGAACATGAATTGTAAAAATTAGTAGGCTCTTCAAGCCACTGTTGTTGTTGTGTTGAGTGAACTGAAGTATTAAAGAGTCTGATGATCCACAGGGTTAATGCAAATTGCCACTTCGGTATGATAAGGCTCTACCTTTTAGGTTTTCTAAAGCAGACTGCAAATTAGATTTACCGATTAATATAACCATAAATGCTTCTTCTTTAAACAGTGTTCATATAGAGCTTATTTTGACTAAACATGATAGCTACAGAGGAGTTGTATAATTATCATAAAAAGTAAAAAAAAGAAAGGTATTGTTCTT
Organism: Pachyramphus minor; assembly: GCA_013397135.1. Lineage (NCBI taxonomy): Eukaryota > Metazoa > Chordata > Aves > Passeriformes > Tyrannidae > Pachyramphus > Pachyramphus minor. The sequence goes on along the minus strand of VYXB01006405.1, from coordinate 90,136 downwards.
GAAGCAAGGCAAATTTGTGAAAAATATCCAAAATAAGCTTAATTTCAGGCATTTTCATTCCAATTACTGGTATGTATTTAGAAAATATCTCTTCAAATTGTAATTGCTTTAGCCTCTCAGTTCAACTCTAAAACATTTTCTGTGATAGCTTCTCTTCATATTTTAATTGATTGGCAAATTAATGCAAGCTGTAACTGAGATAATGTTGCAAAGTGATGAAATCAGGAGAATTAAAATTTTTGAGCAAAGAGGCTAGGTTTAATGCATTGTGGAGCTTGCCTTCTTAGTTTTAGCATGACTGGCATCAAAAATCAACTCTGTCCTCATCTCATGGAAGGTTTTAGGAGCAGACTTGAGACCCAGTCCCTGGAGCTTCACCACAGAGCACATCTATATTTGCAACACAGTGTTTCCATGCTTGAGGCACAGCTCTGGAAATCCAGGGAGAGAAACCTCTGCAGCTTGGGCTGCTGCAAGGTGGCTGGAGGGCTGGAGCTTGGTGGGTGGGAGCCAGTGGAGGGGTGTGACTTTCTATGTCATATCTGCTCTCTGCCTGACAAGATACTGTCCTGGGAAGAACAGCCAAGGCAATCAGAACTTTTCTTTATATGTGGGACTTGGATTCTTTCAGCTGCTTGGGTTTTTATTTATTTTGAAAAATGAATCATGTTTAGGCAAGTGTTGATATACTTGTTAGTTTTCTTCTCCTGGATGTGGAAAGGGAGCATCTTTCCCAGATATGAAGGAGACATTTGAAAAAAACAGGTTAAGTCAGACATTAGGAATAGGCAGTTTGCTGCCATAGCACAGTACTGAGTATGGAAGTACCTTACCCAAGGAAAAGTATATAAGACTGTTTTTCTTTTTGTCTTGCACTTTCTTCTGTCAAATGACAATTCGTATGATCTGGTACAGTTTTATTTTAATTCTTGTTGCAGTACCTCACATTGTTGAATATTTCTGTAACTTCCAGATAATTGCACTTCCTAACACAGTATGATGGTTTTTTAGCCAATATGAAATTTCTAACAGCTGGTTTTAGCTCTTACTCACTTTACTTTTCATGTGTCAGAGATGGCTAGGAAGCAGCTCCCACCTGTTGCTCCACATGGGAACACTGTTGCTATCATGGCATGGGGAAAGAACTCTGAGCTCTGGGTCTTGTGCTGGCTTCACAAGTTGAAACTCCTAGTTGAAACTCCCCCTCACACCTTTGATACCTCTGTAAATGGGGAGTAGGAAACCATGAGATTTAAGCTGTATCATCTCTTCACAGGCAGAGAGTAAATGAGGAAAGTTACTTTCTACAAACGTGATTGGTCATTAATGGGGGTTTGGGTGCTCTAGCTTCTGCTAGAGCAGACGGTGCTGATGATTAAACACACAAATATCAGTGCAGCAAGTTATGTTCCTTATGATCTATTTACAGTTATGCATCTAAAATGTCTCACTTATAAACCTGATCTGTAACTTTCTTGACCTTGGAAGTATCACAAAAGGTGTCCTGTATGTCTTGGTATGAGTAGTAATTTTCTCCCAGGTTTTGTTTGCTACGGACAGGACAGCCATCAGAGTTAAGTCTTGGAGAGATGGCTAAGTGTGGGTTGTGTTCCCAGAGCCTAGTTATTAAATTTTTTTATCATGCTGCTGTTTGCTGCAAGGCAAAAAATTCTTCAAGCCTCAGCCCCATGTCCTGCTTTTATTTTCTTTATGTTTTCTCCTGAAAGAAGGTATGCCCAATCGTTGGTTTGGTTTTGACAGAACTTTGACTGACTGGGTTCCAACTTTGCACATAACAGATTATGCCAGTTATAGATTAGGATGAAAAAAATACAACTAGAGGAAACCAGAGGGGAAAAAACCCAAACAGTTTATTAACTAAGTAAGGCATTGCTTATTGTAACATGCGGAGGAGTGACTGCTTCAGTCAGCCAGGTGTCTGTGTGTAAGAAAAGAGAAGAGGATGGAATTCTGAGTCATTGGGAACTGGGGGTCTCTATTAGAAAGGCCACCACTGGAGGAGAAGGACTTCAGGGACAGGTTGGGTGCTGGTGAACGTGTTTAGGAAACCCCGGGGCTGCTCCTCAGTAGCTGTATGTCAATGACACTGGGAAATACAGCAGGACTTGGGAGTCCAGTACACTCAGTAGCCAGTGACTTATCAGCACTTTTCCATGAGCAAAGAATGCACATCTGCTCTAGGACCTTTTCAAAATAAAAACCTAAAATAATTTTGCTTTCCAATGGCAGTTTAGTGAAGAGGGGGAGGGAATCTCCTTGTATGTAGTTGGGGTGTTAATGTAGGTAGCCATTCAAATGAGAAACAAACATCTTTTAATGTCACTGGGATACTGTGATGAGGGAGGGAAATAAAAATTTGTTTTAATCTAAATAGGCAGTAGATGTATTTACAGTAAATTATTCATAATCATATGTTATTGCATGGTCTCACAACAGTTTTTCAAGCAGCTTTTTCTCCCATTTGTCTGTTAATGGACCAGATTTCCAGAAGGCTGCAATTTTGAATTGCTCAGAATTACCTGAAGTGATAGTTCTTTCCTTAGCTTATGAGTTCATTCTGATCACCAGCTAAAATTAACTTCTAATACACCTAATTAACTTCTGATACACCTTCTTCTGCAATTCATTCCTCACAGTGATCATCTGTAAGCATGTTTTGTAAGTATATATATACTTTATAAGTATATATAACCAATATAATTTAGGAATAAATTTGTGTCTCTCAACAGCTGTGACAAATTTTTTTTTATTAAATTAAGTGGAGTGGGATTTTCTGATTGTATAATAGGCCTTTAGTAAGTACAGTAAAAATATTATTCCTTAATCTAGTGATGTCACAACAGTTGATATCTGTAGTTACTGTAATTACCTACAAAAACATGCTTTTGATCACCACATGCTGACCTGGCTACTGTTAATGGCTCTGCCACATACAGAGTCTCACCAGAGATTTGTCTTGATGTTTTTCAAATTGACCTGAATTTTCATATTCATACATAACTGCTAGCACAGAAGTATTAATATGAAGGAGTCAGAGCACATTTTATTCAGTTCACATCCCTAATTAATAGGCTTATAACAAAGACTGTTAATGTAGGAAATACACTTATGAGTTGTATTGAATATTTTCAGTTAAGAGTTGTTTGTTCCAGAAAGTTGGTGCAAAATTGGCACACTGCTTTAAAAATCCCACAGACCCTAGACCTGATTTTATTTCTCAACTTACTCTGAAGATCTTTCTAAACACTGGCAACACTTACCATAGATTTAAAGGTTGCAGTTAAATTATTTTGTAGCTATCCTGTTTACTTTATCTACTCCATCTGTTCAGCAAGAGTTTTATTTTTCTCTTGAAATGTTCTACAACTCTTGGAATTTTATGGATTTTATTATTTTTGGTGTATTACTCTGTATAACAACCTCTTAACGATGCTAAACCATATCAAAACGCTTTCACAATTGCATATCACAAAGCATGTATGGTATTGGCAAAACTTTCTTGATGTGGCTCTCTGTGACCTGTGTTGAGCCTGGGATGCACTGCTATTTTTGTCAGAAGACATGATTAATCACTGAAATAAACTACAGCAGCAGATATATCTGTTTTCTGAAGTCCCCAAATGGAAACTGCTGATACATGTGGAACTGGGTTAGGTGGTCTAATGGTACTTCCTAATGCTAAAGTGAGTGCAGCCCCTTTGAGATGGCCCTGTCCTGTTTATTCTTTGGAGTATTCCAAAAGAGAAGTGCTGTTCAATCTCCCAGATGTATTCTGTTCCACCGAGGAGATTTAACAGCCAACAAACCATGACTTACATGCCCAGAAAACTACCCAAAAAATCCAAGTGCAGACACATGAATTCTGTGTAATACCTGACTTCAAATTAAACACACAGACATGCTTGGGAAGCATAAGATTAATCCAGGCTTAGAGTACAAGTGGAGCAATTTCAGGTGAGTAAAAAATTGTTTGAACTAATGCTGTTAACAGTTGATCTAAATTACCTCTAATGATTTATTGTTGATCTATTCTGTCCAGAACCAATGTCTGTTTTCAAAGGTTATGGAATGAACAAGCTTTTTTCTTTTTCCTGTTTCTTTGATGAAGGAAGCTTTTTTGCAGGTAACATGGAGAGTTTTTTAGATCCTCTCCTCTCTGTCTTCTCCACTCCACTCCTCAACATATTGAAGAATTTGGGATTTTGCTAATGGAGCCTCTAGTGAGGCTGACACGACAGTAATATGAAGCTGCTGACTGTTAATTAAGAAATCATTAACACTGGGATTCATGGAATTTTGACTGCTTTAACAGACTCCATGTTGATTCTGAGCAGATATCCCCTCAGTTTCCTTCTTGAAGACTGTAAAGAAATTGTTTTGCAGCTCTAACCGAACTTTCATTTTGCTCTGGTGTGTGCGGTGTTAGTATTTGATCATGGATGTGCTAAGTACCTTTGCAGAGGAAAGTTCTTGCAGAAGCTTCATGCAGAAGCTGACAGCTGTTTACAGCAAATCCTAATGGTGTGACCTAGATTAGCAGAAAGGCTTGACACATTGATGTTTAAGTCTTTTTTCATGAATGTTTCATCACTAGCAGTAATAAGTCTTTGTACGTCAATAATTTTCTACTTGATCCCTCTGATTTTCTTCCAAATTAAGTTATATTCTCGCTTGCACTATCACATAAATGCCAGATCCACAAGGCCATTTAGGCATATCTGTGCTGACTGTCACATCACAACGTCTTTTAAAGCATACGGGTTTTGCTGCAGAACTCATGAATATGCACTAAGTGAATTGGCTCTTGCAGAGAAGGGTAGGCACATGGGGAAGGAGTGTACAGCAGCTGGTGTGATGGGCATAAGGGGTGCCCAAGTGACCCTACAGAGCTGATGTGTCTGAAGCCCTGCTAGGCTGCTTGATTCATAGATGAATACCAATGTTAGTCTGGCATATAGACCTCTGATCTCTTTCATCCTCTCTTTGCTTGTGGTCACCCACCTCATGATTCTTCTCTTACTGCTGAGCTGTGTGTTGGGGTGCAATGAGGCCTGGCTGCTCCCAAATGGTAGGTGAGATGGGAACTTATGTGATTGATACCTGCAAAACTGGCCCAAGTGGTGGCATGTCAGGGTTGTTCTCATGAGGAGAGGAATAAAGCCCATGTCATAACACTCACCTGGAGGCACCCTCTGCACCTCTCCTCTGTGAAAGCTTTCAGTTTGTAGTGGAAGAGACAGGACAAATAAAAGACTATTCCTCTGCTGTGGTGAAGCTCCTGGTTGCTCATCATGCTCCAGCAAGTCACTGACAAAACACATGGTGTGTTTGTTGGGAGACTGGAGATCCACTTGCCTTAAAAGCACTTCCGAGGTTTTTTGCTGACTTTAAAATTGAGCTTATTTTCACATGTAGTAGGGGAAAGGAGCCTTTCTTTATGCAGTTACTGCACTGTTTTCCATGGCAGTGCATGCAGTTCAAGGTATCAGACTCTGTGGTCACTGATCAGATGCAAATGACACAGGATGTTAAGCAAAGATGTTGAAGAAGGCCAAAGATTAAAGCAAACCATAGTGTTACTTAGAGGGGCTTTTTTCTGCTGATTTCACTTCAGATTTTGCAATTTAGCCCTTAAATCTTCAGACTAGTTGAGTAGCACAGCTTCCATTTGCTAGGAAGAAGCCTTTCCGGTTTCAAAACAAAAGGATAAAACCCGTTCAAATATCAAAGTGCAAATCTTACTTTTTTTGTCATAAAAATATATATTAAATTGTTTTTAGACACTTTGAATGACCTTGTATAGGACAATAGGTGCACGAAGTAGCTTCTGAATATTTAAAGTACCATTAATTACTTGCATGTCACACACTTGTAGAAGTCCAGCTGGTAAAACAAGAAACAATAAATGAGGAAGTGTTTAGCCTGAAGACTGAAACTCATCATGGGACTTTGTATGTGAACCAAAGCAGCAAATAGGTCAACATACTTTCAACGCAGTTTGGACTTTTTTAGTCAAATTAAAAAAACTTTTAAAACAAATGAGTATATATAGCACGTGGAACTTTAACTGTAAGCTCCTATTGCCTCAAGTGTCTTAATAGTTGTTGTTTTTTATTTTTTCCTGTATCATGTTTTCTTCATCTCACCCACAGTTTCTCAAAAGGAATCTTATTTTTCAGATAGCCTCCACTCTCAGGTAACTAAGCTGTCCTGTAGCTACAAGTCACCTTGTGGATTTATTAAAGACGAATCAATTAATTGTATCTTTAGGGAGAAAACTGGCATAGAAATGAGGTAGGAGAGAAGACAGGTGCAATGATTAATATCCATGAGAAAAATTTGTTCTCTCTTCTCCTCCACAGAGTTCCCACGTAAGCTAGCCATGGATAAGTATACCTCCATAGCTATAGCTGACATATAAGTGGAAAATATATTGATAAAATGGTAAGTTTCAGTAACTTCCATCTACTACAAAGACAGTAAATGAAAAGTATAAACTATCCCCATCCATGCAACCCTGCTCACATTGCCTCAAGTGGTATCTCATGTTTGCAGTTTTGATTGCCACAACATAAGAAAGATATTAAGCTACCAGAGAGTGTCCAAAGTAGGGCAACAAAGATGGTGAAGGGCCCTGAGGGGAAGCTGTATGAGAAGCGGCTGAGGTCACTTGGTCTGTTCAGGCTGGAGAAGAGGAGACTGAGGGGAGATCTCACTGCAGTCTTCAACTTCCTCATGAGGGGAAGAGGAGGAGCAGGCACTGATCAAGTTGTGTCAGGGGAGGTTTAAGTTGGATATTAGAAAAAAGTTCTTCATGCAGGGGGTGGTTGGGCAGTGGAACAGGCTTCCCAGGAGAGTCACAGCACCAAGACTACCAGAGTTCAAGAGGTATCTGGACAATGCTCTCAGGCATATAGTGTGACTCTTGGGGAGGACCCTGTGCAGGGCTAGGAGTTGGACTCAATGATCTTTCTGGGTCCCTTCCAACTCAGCGCATTCTGTGAGTCTGTGATTCTGGGATTTATTTGTGCCAACACTTCATGTAGGACAAGCACCCTTGGCACTCTGCCGTGACCTGTCAGGCTACAGACCATCTCTGTAGCTCAGGTTTTCAACACGTCAGCAGGAGTTTTCTTGTTGTTCTCTGCCACCTATCTGTTACAGCTCCAGCTAAGAAAATACCTTTTAATGCCTGCCAGGCACCCAGTAGCCAACCCAGTCCATAGGGCTGGGAGGAAGAAATACCATTCAGAGTAATTTAAAAGCAGAGGGAAAACAAAGAAGAATTTGGGGAGTCTGAAAGGAATGGATGGCAGGTTCTTGCCATAAGAACAGTGGGAAGAATGGGAATAAGAATGAGGGGAACAAGGAAGAAGTGGGAAGTTGTTGACCCAGTCAGTGGTTGCCACTGCTATTTGCACTGCTCAAGCCATATGTAAAAAAGCAGCGTATGATCGTTTTCTTGGTTTATTATACAAAGTTTACTAAACAACTCTATTAGTGATATTTATCAATTCATGAGGGCCTGATCATCATAACTGAGCTGCAAGACTCTATGAAAATTGAACCTATTATTTACTGCAATATACACAAACACAGGTATACACATTTTCTCAAAGTAGCCCTTGGCCTAATAATGATATTGTCCAGCTGGGTTACACTCTGGTTGAAATGACTCAGATAAAATGAGAATGAATTCCACTACTGACCTAAGACAATATTTAAATGAAATTTTTCAAACACTAAAAACATAAAAATTTTATATGATGCTGTATTTAAGGCTTCTTTTAGAACATAATTCAAGGTTGAAAAGATTATTTTTCTGTAGTATTCCAGATACAAATGGAATAAAGATCCACAAAAACAATCTTGATCGTCTGTGAGTTCATCTAATTTTGCCAGGTGAGAATCATCAGGGCTAAGCTTTGGAGATACTATCTCAAAATAAGCAAAGAAATTAATGTATAGCTATTTGGAATCAAAAGGTAGAAAAATTTAATTCCTGAAGGATTAATTGCAGGGTTTATGACATTCCATACATTCTATACTTAAGTAGTAGAAAACATTTTGTTAGCATTTGTTAGCATTTTCTGGTTAATAATTTGTTGTAGGTGAAGCAATAGTCTCCATTTAAAAAAAGAAATTATTTTGGCTTTCCACTTCAGTTTTTTTTGCCAAATATGTGTCATACCTCAGGCTATTGTTTGTGCATCAAGATGCCTATGTTGCTTTGACTGAAATGCAGCTGATTTCACTTTGGTATTTCACAGAGCCCAGAAGCAATATTGCTCACAAAAAAGAACAGTAAATGGAAAGAAGCACTGAGGATGGATTACCTGTTCTAATCTATGGATAGGAAAGCTTATGCAACCTGGTCCTGATGCCACTCGGACACATTTCACACTGGCACGATTTCTTCCCTTTAGGGGTGCTTTTTCAATTTCTCTTTGGTCATGCAAAACCATAGCCCTGCTAATGGTGAGGGATAAGAAGTCATCCAGTAACTTAGATGTCTTTTAGTGCCAAGGAACTACCTCTAAATGGCTTCCCTGGGTCAGAACAGGAGGGGGAGGGGTCAGAAAATATGACGCTAAATGTCGAAAGAGAGAATATACTGTTAGTTGTCTTAGTGAACAAATATTGCTGCAACAGAAGCTGGATGGCTCAGGAGTGATCTTAATTTTGGCAAGTGAGACCTTGCCATTTCATTTAAGGTCAGAACCCCACAAATGCATGAATCTACAGGAGACAGATAGGGGTCTTTCCATTGACTGTAGTAGGAACGGCTTAAGGCTTTAGTTCTCAAATCAGTTTTGTCCAAATATATAAAATATTATCCCACTATAAAGGCCATTACTCTGCATGCTGTTTTGGTTTTATAAAACTCCTCTGTGATACTGCAGAACCAGTATTTACTATTAAGTGAAAAAAATATTTCTATAGGTTTTTGTCTTTTCCAAGCTAAAAACTCATTAATATTTATTACTGAAGGGGTGTAACTGAAATTATGAGGAACTCACTTGAACAGTGTCACAATTCTAAGGTAGTTAATTTTAAAATTGTAATTAGATTTTCTCCAGCATTTTAATTACTGAAGGCAAGGGAGCACCTATATTCCAAGACAAAGATAAAGTAAAAATAATTTTATTTGCACAGCTTACACTCAGATTCTAGAAAGCAATGAAAACTTTTCCTCCAGTTTAGCTGATTCTGCTCAATATACAGGGTTCAGTTCCACTGCATGTCTGGTATGGTAACAACTCCCTGTGCTAATTGAAAATTAAAACTGCCTCAAGGAATTCAGAGCAAGCACCAGACTGACCTACCCAAAGGATGAAAGAGCGATACTGTGAACCTATTTGTGAATAAAAATTCCTTTGTAACTGTTAGAAAGTTTTCTTTTGCAATAAATGGAGTTTCTTTATCTGTGAAAACCTGGATGAAATAGGATTTTTCTTCTCCAACTCCCAGAGCTTAATTCTCAGTCTGACTGTTTTTCATGGAAGCCAGGAGTCCTTTGACATTCAGAATGGGGGTAATGACTCCTCCATCTGATCCAATAAGAGGCATTAAATATAATGGTTTATTTTGTAAAAGCAACTGTAAATGTGAACACCTGCTTTATAGCTCCCAGGGCACTCTTTTCGAAATAAGCCTTCTTAATAGTTGAGATGAGCTCAGAGAAGCCATTAACATCTTTCCAAAATTACACTTTAAAGATCACAAAGACTTTTTCAAAGCTTTCTCTCCTCTCCCTTGCACATCCATTGGAATCGTAGCACACTTTCCTCTCTTCAGGGCTCTGCCAGAGACACGGCTGCAGATGCAATTGCTCATACAAATCCCCCATGGACGAGCAGTTCTGTGCTGGTGGGCTTGCTGGTTCATCCCAGTTGCTGTGGTACAGACACGTTGATCTGTGTCTGGGTTCCACCCTTGTGTGAAGGAAGTACTTCTTTATCAGGGGAAATCTGGGTGAAGACCTGCACGTAAGGTATGCTTAGATCCAAACCATGAATACAATATAGATTCAACTTCTACCAGGTCTAACTGTGCCCTGCTTTCCCAGTCCTTCAGGGATGTCCAAGCAGGTCTCCTGTGTCCTACACAGCTGCCACTGCCTCATCCTTGGCCTCACAGCACAGAAAGCCTTCATGGGCTTTGGCAAATGCTGTCTCCAGTTCGATGTTGTAAGAAGATGCAATGTGTGTAGGAAAGACTTAATGGCTCTGATGGGTATTGAAAGGCCAATGCCTTCTCTACAGAATATGTCACATTTTTTCTGTCACATCTGAATAAAGTCCAAGAAGGATCAGGTACACAAGGGCAACCATGACTCAGGAATCCAGATTTAGCGAACGTTTTGAGATAGATACCTGTGCTGATAACAATATAGATGGGGGAATAAAGGACACTAACTCCACCAAGGGGTCCTGATTTAGTTATACAGCAAGTAGCCTTGAAGTAGTGAGGAAACTGCACCCCAGTGTGGAGAAAGGTTTCAAAACACCACAAGCCTTCCTGCCTTAATCTACTGTCAGGAATGGAGAATTATGGGCCCTGCACAGATCACAATCCCTTGCTGCTTTGTGAAGGAGCAGAGTCCAGGTGATGGTTGCAGAGCCCTAAGCTGTGGCCCAGTTAGGTTTGCTGAGACTATCAAGCAAGCTGTTCTCCATCGGATAGCATTCTCACCCCGCTCAACACACTGAACATGCAGTCAGCAGGACATTCTCCCCCAGTTTGGTGCTATCTCACAGGCACCCAGCAGGGTCAGCTGGCAGAGAAGGTTGGGACCTTCCTCTCACCCTCCTCTGCTTTCCTGTTTGTTGAACCCCCAGTTCCTGGCGAGCTGCCACCAACCCTAGGTAAAAAGCCAGCAGGTTCTATGTCAGCCAACACATCACTGGGAGACTGCTGTGAGCAGAGGCTCAGCAGGGCTTGCCGGGACCAGTGGGAACACAGGGATCTGATTAGTATTTTTCTTAACTTACTGAGGCAGAATGCCTGGAAAAGGGAGCTGGTAATGACAGCCAAGGAGGGAATCATTTTAGAAGCAGCACTTCCAAGTCAGTCCTGTACTCCCACTGCCATTTTCTTGTCTGCACTCACCCGCTCCCTGTGTTGTGCTGATCAACTTTGAGAGGTAAGGGTGTCACAGATTTTATAAGGGGAGTCTCAAACCACCTTCTGCCCACCAGACACACCAAAATTCAGCCTATATCTATGTCTAAGATGCTGCAAAATGCCACCTCACTCTGACTGTCTGGTAAGAGTGGCTGACAACCCTTCTGTTTCCCTTGGTCTCATAGAACCTCTGGAATGCCTAAAGTCTTCAGAGCTGCCCATTGTTCCATAAGCTGTGCTGATAAGATTTTAATGCCAAGGTACTCCCAGTGTGAACTATGGTTTCTGAAGATGTGCATCTTGAGTAAAGCGCTCTGATATTTAAGTCAAATACTGTGTGTTACAGCAATAAATCTTGCAACTGTTTGCAAAGAGATACAGTTATTGTACTTACTTTAAATGTGGCAAGGAAAACAATTTTCTCATCACCACCCAGAAGAATAAATGGAGAATGGGGTGCTTTTCTCTTGATCTTATAACTAGTATGTATGATTTTAAAAACCTGATGACCCAAATGCTATGTTTTCTTTTTTTTTTTACTATTTTTCCACAGACACCTGCATACCCATGAGCAGAACACCACTGTTATATTTTAAGCATATTTGCTACTCTGTGTAGCAGGTTGTGAGCAGGCTGTGTAGAGATGACCAGGATTTTTTAAAGTAAATTTCAGGAAGAGCTAATTCCTTGTAGCCAAAAATCTTCTATCCAAATCTGTTTCAACAAATCTTTCAATGGCAACAGATTTTGACTTTGGAATTTGGTCCAAATGGAATTTTACAGGTCTCAACACAGGTCCCTTATATTCCAAAAGAGCATCCTGCAACTCGCAGTGAAACATAAAAACTAGGTTTTGTTCTTGTGTTTTTCTGGTTTAATGAATGCACAGGAAAATATGTTTGCATCATTTATATGCCAGACTTAAAAAAAATCTGACATTATCCTAATAGTCAGAACATAATGGCCTTTATATCCCATTTGTTTGACAAACCTTCATTTGCATAGTCCTCACCATTACTGTGATGGCATTACTTAATCTCATTAACGTCTTGGGACAGAGAAGACCTTCCGTGGGTTGTGCTGCTTCTGTGGAAATGCAGTGTTAGCTTGTAGGGTCCCAGGAAAGACCCCACTTAGGAATATACATTATATTATCATGTCTTTGATAAAGATTTAAGTCCTGAGTCAATACTGGAACATTTAAATATTTGATATTTTATGAATGTTCTGATGTGCTTGGCATTCTATGAAGGTATTTATGAGATGCCTTGGGCTAAAGTAAAAGTCTAATCCTACCATTGAGGAGCTCCAATAAACATCATTAAAATGAAAGAGATTTAGTCATGGGTTTTGAGACAAAACAAATCTCATTATGATATCATAACTTGGGGCAGAGGGAAGCAAGAGGGAAGTCTAAGTGTTTTGAGATGTCAGGAAAGTTATTGATACATTGAATGTTTTGCAGCCCCTTGGCTGGGAAGCCATTCAGATAGAGACCTGTTTTTGATCAGTCTGATACACTGATATCACTGATATCACACTGATAAAGTCTTTCTTTAGACTTGTTTTCATCTTTCTTGGAAAGATACGACTAGTCTGAAAGAGAAATATATGATAAATTTGGAATGCCCTGCTGGCATGAACTAGTGGGGAGCTCCCAAAAGCAGTGTGGAAGAGGCAGCCCTTTTTGGGGTGCAGAGATGTGGGAAAGACGCATCCAGCTCTGTGAACATCTTCTTTTGCTTATATGTGAGATATAAAAATCCAGGTGAAATCCTAGCTCTTTGCATGCCAATGGTAGAACTTCTTTGATAAGAGTTGGGCTGAGTTGCTGCTACTCTCAGCTTGCTCTGTCTTGGGCCTGACTTGCCCCCTGAAGCCTAACCCTGTTTGAAGAGCAGCTTTGAGGAAAGTGAGGTACCAGGGCATGGCAAGGACCAGATGCTGATGGAAGGCAGGCCAGCTGAGGGGACACCAGCATAGGCAACCATCCTCTTGCTGCTGGTCATGGGAACAGAGCCAGAGGAGACCCCTTAGGAGGATGGAGAGGGCCCATGGGGGCTGGAAGTGTCCTCAGGACCCTGACAGAATGAAATCAATTAACAGATAGAAAAAGCTAGGAAAAATAATTTAAGTCATGCATCCTCATGGCCTCTCACACAGTACTATGGAAGATTATGCCTCTCTAAAGGTATTTTAAATCCCATAAGGTTTATCTTTTGCATATGAAATGATGTAATGTCCAGCCATGGCTCCTTCTACTTCATTCTTCTTCACCTGTGAATAATTCTTTTTCTATTAACTCAGAGGAGATGCTGTGAAGTCTGTGATGAAGTTCCCTCCTGAGTGGTTTGTATAGTTATGCAGGTCTATCTCTTTTCCTCCTTCCTCTCGTATTTTGCCTGGTATGAAATTATTTCTTGGTCTTTCAATTCTATGTAATTTTTCATATATTTCTTAAATTACAAAGTTTAAAACTGCCCACAGAAGCCATCAGTCTACACCACAGTAGCACAGTCGTGGCTAAGGATAGTGAACCTCCTACTGCTCAGGATGGTTTTGAAATCTCTCTATTATCTAGGATTTACAAAAATCAAGCCAGAAATTTCAAGAAACTTTTTCCCAATGTGCTTTTTAGCAGTTCTCCTATTTCCTGGTGGAAGTGCTATGAGGACAACCTTTTCTATTTTGGCTGTATCAATTTCATTACATTGCTAAATGACTCTTTTTCCAGAATTATGTATGTATGCTCAGAGGTGTTCCCCTGGCTTCATTGGAGTTACAATATTAGTCCCCATCTTTGAAGCAAATACTAACTTTCAATAGATTTATTTATTATTATTAACACCAAAGATGTATCCTATCTTTACATTTATACACTAGAAGTGTTGGGTTCTGCAACAGATATCAATGCTAGAGAAATGAGAGTCTAATATTGTATATCTGTCTGTCTATAAAAATGGTTCTGTTTGTAAGAGAAAATATGCTCTGCTGTGTTAATGGAGGGTGCATGAGCAGAAAGTTAAACATAGAGCTTATCCTTAAAACCTGTAGAGACAAATATGTAGTGGAAGTTACTTTTATGTTGCATATAAAATATAGTCTGCCTGTATTACAGTGTACTGGAAAACTTGAAAAATGAAACCTCTTGAGGCTTTAACGTTTCTTAAATTCTCAGAAAATCTAAGTGAGGTTACCTGGAAGTTTGGAGAGTGATCTGTTTGGTAGATCTGTTTTTGAAGCATGATGGTTACCAACTCAGAAGCCTTTTGCAAAGGGTATTTGCTTGTGATTCTCTCTGAAGCACTGCTTCCCTTATTTCTGAGGAGAAAAAATAGCTGTATCTAGGTGATATGAGTTTAAAAATAATTACAATAACTTCATTTTTAGAGATACAAAGTTCAGATATTTCATATGAGTTTGAAGCTTTGCTTTAGTCGGTTCTGTCTTGCAAAGCTGTATGAATTTTCTAGGCCAAAACAAATTATAGCAAATGCTTATTTGTATCTTCAGTATAGTAAGATGACCTGTCTGGAGGGTATATTCAGAGTAAGCAAATAATATATTTTAAGATCTTTTATTAACCTTATCAAAATTTTAATATAGCATTTTAAAAAGAACATTAATTTGTCTTTTCAGTTAGATCTGAAAAAATATTTTAGGTATACTAGAAGAAAATGAACTGAACTCTTTAGAATTTTTTTTAAAGATAAGGCATATTAATGATATACGTAAAAGAAAAAGCATCTGCCAACTATTTCATATGAATTACAAGTTTGTGTGTTTTAAGTCTATTAGTCTGAACTGAATGTTAGTATTTTATTTAATAAATGTATCTAATAAGAAAATGTGCAGATATATATGGATGTTAAATTATCCACTGAATAGATACGATTTTGTTCTCTAGTGCAATGTGAATTGTGAGAATCATCTGTGAGAATAATCTGAGAATAAGGCTGTAGAACTGGAGTTGTCTTTTTATAGCTATAGTGACTTTATAAAATTTTTGAATGGAAATTTAAATGATTCATTTTCTCTGCGTGTGATAGAATAAAACCCCCATATATAACAATTGATTTAAAAGGTAAAAGATTTTTATTTGCAAAGAATATTCACTACATAACTGTAACAAAAAATTACAAGAATTCCTCCATTTAAAGATTGAACAAAGAACTTTATTGCTTCATTAGCTCTGTAGTTTTCTCTCCCTTATTCCAATGGTGAAAAAGCAAGAGATGACTCTTAAAAGAATTTTCTTTTCATATTTTTAGCTTATTTTATTTGCTTACATTTGGAAATATTATACCAAAATACCCAAAATTTGACAATAAATCCCTCAAACCAATCTTCGATTAGATCTTGTGAGAAAAATATGGAAAAATATTTTAACAAATAATAAATTTATATCACAAAATATTTTAAAAATAAATTGGAGAGGTGCAGAGAATTCTAAGCAAGCTCAACATATAAAATTACAGTAGCTACCTTATTTTTCCATTTTTAGAAATGGTAGAACTGTCTTTTTCTACCTCTTTCTCTGAAGCAAACTCCTCTTTTCATGAGTTTATATTGCAAAATAAATTAAATAGTTATGCCATCAACTTTTCACTCTGTCATCTGCATCACATGCTTTCTGTACTGCTCATTTAAAACGAAGAAATAATACATACAGATGAACCCAAAGATTTGGTTACTTGGCTTTTAAGTATAGCTTTATCTACTTTATCCACAAGTGATTACCGGTGTTCTGAGCTCTTAGCCACATGAACACCTTTCTTTTCACTAAGTATTATATCTCTTAAAGCTGTCCTATGAATATGGTTACCAGTAGGGTCTCACTGTAAATAATTTGGATCTGAAGCTGTCAAAAAAATTGACTGTTCTCTTCTGTATTGAATACTATGATCAATCTGACTATGAAAAGACCTCAGAGGTTATTGATATGTGATGATGGTGGTTAATGCTCAGTACTTGCTGCCATTCAGCTTTAGCCTTGGGCAGACCTTGGGGTTGGACTTTAGTGGGCTTAAACCTGAATTCCAAGGCTTAAAAAAGAAAAGTGGTGCTCTAAGAACTGAGGTCATTCATCCTAATATCTTCAGGCAACTGAATTCCTCTTTGTTAGAGTTTGAGGACAAAGTTTTACCTGTGAGACTGAGAGCATTTTCTCATCAATGAACCCATGAGAAACTCAGTTGAGCTTGCTCTGGTGACTGACCTTAGGATAGTTCTGTAGCTTAGCGGGAACCTGTCATAGCACAATTCTCTTGACAGCTGTTTTTGTACTTTATACACGTACATTCCTCCAAATACATAGGAGGAAATGCAGTTAAAACCACAGAGTATTTCATTGTCAAAACTATCTTTCTTCTATACTACTGCGATTGGGGAAAATGTGTTTAAGTTACTGCTCAGTCTGTTTCAATGAACTTTCTGACTATGGAAAGGCCCAGCTTGGTTCCTGCTTCTTATCTGCATGTCTTTATAATCACATACTTATTAGTAAGGCTAAGACCTAACAGGGCATATGTATACTGACTATATTCCTGACTATTATTTTACTAAACTTTATTTGTATTATTTTATAATATCTTAATGTTCTTAATGGTATTTTAACAATGTCTCAGTACCATTCTCTCTTAATTTCTTAATAATAATTCTGTAGTTTATTTTATAGAATTTCCTTATATTGTCTTTCAAATTCTTTCCCAGGACTCATTTCTTTCAGAAAGAGCAACCTAGTCTAGTGAAAGGTGTCCCTGCCCATGGCAGAGGTTTTGCAATTAGATGGTATGGTCCCTTCCAACCCAAACATTCTGTGATTCTATTAAATAAAATTGACCCTAGTTAAATCCTACTTAGACATGAAAATGAATTCAATTAACAAAATCTAATATGAAAACAATTTAGCTATACTCCAAATGCAGACATCTTGATGTTTAACTAAGTTCCACTAACACAAGTTTCTTATCTCACTTGTACTTATGTTGAATAAGTTCCCTCAGGGGAGCTCCTCTGGTGTAAAATCAACTGAAAACATGATAGACTAATACATGTTACGTGCTTGTTCATCTGCAACTGAAAGAATCAAGTGCACTGTGCCAACAATTTCCAAAACTTGGCTTGCTCAACTGAAGCCAAAAAAGTTTTCTACCACTTTGTTTTCCATGGAAACAAACTCTATAAACTCTATCTCTAGCTTCAACAGTGTGAGGACAACATTGTAAAGGGACTCAGAAAACTGGGAGAAATGTAGTATTCATTAAAGTTCTTAATGTATTTGCCAATAGTGTGATCTGTTGGAAACTGGGAAAGTATTGCTCTGATCTCTTCTTGACTTGATGCCTGTCGGGTGTCTGATAGATAAAAATTAGAGATGGTTTCATTTACATATGTTATTTTTATTAGTTTCGAAACTGAACAGATATAGTAAGGTTATTCCAAGAAGTCTCATACTTATTCAAGCAGAAATCAAAATCCAGAGTTAACGCTCTTGGTTAATTCAAAAAGAAAACTAAATAGAATTTTTTTTGAATACTTAACTATCAATTAAATTCTTTGATAATTAACTTATCTTGATGCTTGTAACAACCTTAGCACACAATAACCATGTATGTCTTCTGTCTGGAATAAAATTGTAGCTGATATAAATCATTGCAATGGTGTCCAGAAGTCATGATAAACTACATGGACAAAGATTCCCATTGCAGATATATTTAAGATATATTCTTAAGCACATACTTCTTTTTCTTACAAATTCTTCTAAGTGCTAAATCTTCTGGGATGTGTTTGGTTCTGGTTTTGGTTTGCTTGGGGGTCTGTGGGTTTTTTGTTTGTTTGTGGGATTTTTGTTTGTTTGTTTTTATTTTCTAATTGATATTCACTTTATTCATTATAATGTAATAAACAATATAAAGTAATATAAAAATTAATAAATAAAAAAGCATCCTACGCAGTGTATCTTGAGATACTTCTCAGTTTAAACTTCAGACCATACTATACAAGACAGTGATCTGAACTTGTACAGCAGATCAAAACACCCTACTCTTTTGAGGACTGCTGACATTGCTGTTACCACACAGTGCTGGAAATACTTGTCTTCTGAATTACAAATCAGTGTTATAACATACTCCCAGCAACTAACCCATTAAAGTGTTTCCAAGCAGTGTTTCCATAATATACTTGCTGCAGTGACACTTAGGAATGAAGATAAACTTCAAATTTTAAACATCAGTTGCTCCTTGAATGAGGGTGTATGACAGTAGGTGTAGATCTTCCAGGAAATTTACCGCTGGTGCACAGAAGCGCAGTTCTTGTTAAGATCAAAGAAAGCAAAGTCTTTCAAGTTATTCCTGGATTGATAATCCTCAACTCTTATCTCCTCTCTCAGTGAAACATTAATTTTAAACAGTAACAAACGAGCCCTGATGGTTCCCTGCCCTGTTCTTTTTCAGAGGTGTAAGGGTTTTTAATTCTTCATTTTGGAATTTTTAAAGTTACTTTCCAGTGAAAAGGAGGGGTTTTGAGAGCAGTGAGTGGCATAATCTAATCACATGGAAGGGCAAAAAGGGCATAAAGGTTACCACTGCATATGTCACTCATAATAGTATGCTACAAACTTGCAAACATCTACTTTTTCTGTGGTTCAACTCACTAGAGTGTTATTACCTACAAATGCTATCTACAGAATTGAAAAATTCAACAAATTCTCCCTTGTACTTTTGCAAACAAATTACTTGAGTCTTGGGAGAAGTTAACGTCTGATCTCCGAAGTACAGTTTGCTTTTCAGATTTTTCAGCAAGTAGCAATTCTCTTCCACTTCAGTCTTTCAAAATATGATGTCTAAAACCAAATTCAAACATGTAGGAGTTTGTAAGGCTTCACATATTAAGCATTTATGCCTTTCTGGAATCTGCTAATGAGGGGCAGACTAATTTGGACTAACCAAGTAGAAAGATACAAATTTGCAAAAATACAAGTAACAACTTTTCCAAAGACTGCAGTGTTCTAATTTTAGCAACTTCAGTGAGGAGTCAGTGTCAGAGTCATCCAGAAAAAAATCCAATTTTTATGTGGTATTCAACTCTGGATCTTTTGGGACTAATTCTAATTTTGAATTATAGCTAAAGGATTTCTCTGGTAAACATTCCCTTGTATATTAGGAATAGAAAGAAGAAAGTAGAGTAAGCTTTAGGGCTTCTGAAATACCTTCAGAAGCATATTCACTTGTGTGCACTAAAATATACAAGTGTTTGTTTTGGATAAAACTGGTAACATTACGAGTGCAAAGAAAGGAATATTGAATACAATGACTGCTCAGTTCAAAGACGATATTTTCGGATGTCTTCATTTTTCCATAAGACGATGAGCTTGAGAAAGGCTTGCAAATGGGAGCTATCTATTTCAGAGAATATGTTGCAGTCCCCTCAATGCTATGAAAACAGATCTCAGTAACTTGTTCAAAATCTTCTCCTCCTCTCTGGAAGTGCGTCTGAGAAAGGAAACAGTATAAAAACAAGCTGTCAGCAAAGAAAAGGCCAATAACCATACATAAGAATGACAGGAAACACTTTATGGAATGATTAGAAGATTAAAGCAAACTTCTGGTGATAACTTACTACTTAAAATCCTGAAAAGCAAGTCAAGGCTTTATTCAAGGCTTGGGCTCTCAATAGAGGATTAGTTTTAACCCTTATGAAACCAGTATCTTCTGTAGATTTGGACCCTGTTATCCAGATCTGTAAGGAGTAAATCCCTTTGAGCGTGAGTCTGGAGCTAGGTCAGGACTTCAAAAGAGAGCAAAGACTGGTTTCTCTCTGAGGCCACGTTTTGGATCAATGGTTAAGAGACATACTTTGTCCAGCAGAGCCTTCCAGATGTGTAACTGCTTTGATATGCATGTCTGAAAAACAGCATCAAAAGCACATGCAATACAAAACCATTGATGCACAATCACAACTGGCAGAATCTTCTTTATAGCCATAGAACACATTCTGGCATTTATGATTTTGGAAACCTTCTGCTTAATTTTCTACACTTTAGTGCATTCTAAATCTCTCAATTGTCAGTGTAGTCTACAAAACAAACCAGGTTCGTCAGAGTGATCTCAGTGTCTATAAAGTATTAGTAATATACAATTTACAGATATGTGTTTTTAAAACCTAAGAGAAATAAATGAAAGTTATCTTTTGAAATTACTGCAGAATGTGGTTCAAGCTTTGTAAAAAGAAAAGTACATCCCACTGCCCAGAGACTAAGCTTGACCAGAGTAAATCCTGGGATATCTGAAAACAATACTGAAAGGGGAAATCCTGTGTTAACTTTGGCTGCTACAAATATTCATGTTGCAATGGAAACATAGCTACATACTGGAACACATACTAATGTGAGCTCCAGCTTGCACAATTAAAATGTTGATTTTGTTCTGTAGAAAAGATAATAAAAGGTAGACAAAGTAGCTTATTTAATTAAAGTAATACCTGTGAGTTTGTCTACTCTCTTATAATTCTGAGTTCCCTTTAACCCAAAGAATCAGTAAAGAAGAGCCAGTGGGAATGAAAGTTTCTAACACTGTTCATGTAAAAGGACTTTGTGCAATGCATTGAGGGAGTTTAAAGTATAGTCTAGGTAGATTAAGTATTCAATGAAAAATATTCTGATAACATGAACGTTTGATCTGCAGACTGCCAACCAGAGTGAGCTCCAGTGGGAAGTTCCTGCATGAGAGCTTGGAAACTGCTATCTCAATTTTGATCATTGGACTTAAAACAGTTGCTTAACTGTACCTTGAATTACTCTAGTAATATGAAATTGAGGTTACCTAAAGAGAAGAAATGTACGTATTTAAATTTTACAATTTTGGCTGAAGTTGCTGAAGAAAATCTCATTGATTACAGTGATTTTTTTAGGTTCCTAGGAGTTGTGAAGCTTAATATCTCTGTAAAAATCTGTTTGCAACCCACCCAAAGAGCAACCTTTTAATGAATTGCAATCTCAGTGTTGCCTTTTCTTTATGGTGATTTGCCTCACTCCCTCTGCAACATGAATTTTGGCTCCGTGTGCGAAAGCAGGTGCAAATAAACTGGTGCAATTCACAAAGCTGACACTTACTTTCCCATTCTCTGCCTTTCTTTTGCTCTCTCGCTCACTCACTCACTCACTCACTCACTCACTTTTTCACTGTCTCACCCTTTCCTTCTTTATGGCTGCCTTCAAGTGGCCTTTTGCTGCTCAGTAAACTTAAAGATAAAATGAGAAATGGCATCAAAAGGATCTATGATGTTGTGCATGTTAATAATGGCGAGCTTTTTCAGGCACTTCAGAAACAGCAGTTTGTTAAGTCTTGATTGTTAGTGGCTTAAAGGCCACAATCAGCTTACTGGAGAAAAAAACCCCAAAAACTACAATAACATTCATTTTGCAGCAAAGTATACTTGTATGTTTTATATTAATGCTCTTAACAAAGGCAGTAAGTCTGAACATCAACAGACTGGTATGTCAAACACAGAAATTGTATTCCAGTCTGAGTAATTCCCAGTAGAATATATTATTCCTTTTATCTTATGGTTCCTGACTTAGGTCTTAATGCTCACTGTTATTTGCATCATCATCTTCACTTCTGTAGAGTGCAGGGTTTGGTAGCAGCGGAGTGAGGAGACTCCTTTTCCTCCTACCCTAGGTAGCAGGATCCAAAATTTGACAGGGCACTGCCACAGCCCCTTTCTTCCCTCTCTTCCGTGAGTTACATCACGGACAAAGGTAGGCAAAATACTGCCATGTGATAATCCTGCATTCATTCACTCATGGTGTTTTCAGTATTTTCCACCCAGACTTCACAGACATAAATGGTACTGAAATGTAGGGCAGCACTAAATTTGATAGTAGCTGTCTGGTGGAAGAGAGGATCACAGCAGAAACCATCAAAGATGACTGGCCAAGGATGCAGGTGTTACCTAACATGACAGGACTTTTGTTCTAGTGTGAAAAATGATAATAGATAATGGAGAGAAACCGGAAAAACATTTCTTAGTAGAATTGTGGGCTTTCTGTCTTCCCTGAACTCATCTAAGTTCAAGGAATTGCACATTTGGCCTTATTTGCAATTAGAAGTTTCAGATATACAACAAAGTTAGTAGTTTCTACACCATAACAGATGACCTATGCCTCAAGCAGTTATTCTTTTCCTGCCTTTGATTTCTTATCCTCTAACCATTTTATGCTGAGAGAGACTGTGTTATTGCTTTGCAATTTCCAATAATTGCATTATGCTACAGAGAAAAAAAAATGAATTAGTCACTCAGCAATGAAGAACATGTTTTTGCTGGAAAATGATAATTTTTTTCATATTTTACTTATATTTTTAGCATGCAGTTATTTGTGTGTAGAGGTAGATAAAGCAGAGTTCCTGAATGCATATGCCACTTCCTCCTTTCCATCAGGCTGATCCATAATTATCTGATTATGTTTATACCAAACCTGTGAGGGAAACAGGTATATTTTCTCAGCACTCAGTACAAGCAAGAAAAAAGTGCTATAAGTCATGTTCATGCTCATTGGCTCTTGATTTAACCTTTAACAGCTGGAAGCTGTTGCTTTATATTACAGTTGACTCCAGCATCTTTTGTTGGGGCACTTATCAGCTGTGAATGGTCCATACAGTGGATTTCACTTTCCTCAGTGACACTGCTGCCTCTGCACCCACTGATGGGACTGTGTAGGAGATAGCAAAGAACTGTTTCTGACTCTGTCCACAAGTCAGAGCACATTCTTCATTATTAGCATAAATTACTGCCAGTAGTTTCTATTAGTGACTGACATAAAAAAATTATTTGAAAAGGACTTCACACAGATTCTAATAGCAATTTTCTTTAGATCATACATTCTTTTAAACTGAACTTGATTTGTTTCTGTAGGCATTGGAAAGACAGGAAAATAGGAACTGGCAGTAAACTCAATAATTTATGAAGAATTTGATGGAACTCATATTAAATTTGAGATGTTATTTACAAATATATCTTCAAGTTGGAATGATACTGCTTCCCAATAGATTTATTTTTAGGGTGGCACTGTCAAGCAACATCACCCATTTCCTGGGAATGAACTCGTGATATTGCCTCATAAGACAACTATGTTTCTCCAGCTTTTTGTGACAATTTTAGTTTTTTATTGTAATTCAATTATTAAATAGGGAAGAGTTTCAAGCCAACAGGAAAAGGTTTTTATGAATTGCTAAGAGACACAACTCATGCTCTCTTATTCTTGCCATTGACTGAATTACTTTGCCACCCCTAAGTGTTTGCTCTTCTCTCCACTGTGAATATTAAACAAATGCAGAAACATCACTGCAGTGAACAATTGTCTACCTGATAGTATTGCACAAGGATGATATCAGGTATTTGGGTGAAATCAGAAGCCATGGAACAGCTGGAAGAGCTAAGATCACTCCTGATTACATGGGCTTTTAAAGGAAATATGCTGGTGTAATTTTCCCTTGATTACCAGTTCTCATGTAAACACTTTTTCATGTTAATACTTGAATCCCTTCCCATGCCATTCCTTTAAGACAGGACACAGGACATTTGTCAGTCCTCAGTCTTCATTTGGGTGCTCATTCTTTTGTAGGTTTTGTTACTTTTTTACCCAGTTCATGATATTTGTCTCTTATTATTGAAAATGGATGTAGGCAAAAATTCCTTTATATCTCCTGGTCTACACTGAATGGTCAAACTGAGAAATTTCTGTTTCAAATAGAACAGAAGTATTGTGTTGGTTTTAAATTGGATTTGACTCCCAATTTCTGATCAGTCTCTTGCATATTAAAACAGTTGTGTGGGTTCAACATATCAATTACATAATATGTGTTATTAGTAAGTGAATATGTGAATATTAAGATTACCCTTTAATGAGGCTGAAGCCCTTTTTCATTCATGGATACATTCATACTAATATGAATGGTTTAAGGTGAGGCCAGGATTTGGTTGACTGTCAACACTACAGAATCACACAGAATGCTAAGGGATGAGCCTCATGTAAGGGCAGGGTGTTGCCTGTGAGACCTTCTGATTCTGGTTGCAGCCAACAAAAATTAAACTGGTGCTGCACCAGCATATCAAGTCAATGGAAGAGGGCTTTTTCTGTGTGTCTGAACCAGTATTTCTTAAATTGTGATCCGTTTCCTACGCATGAAGGCATCATAACTCTTTAAGTGATGGGTCAAAAATGATTCAAAGCAAAATAAGGAGCTATATTATACACAACCGTCTACTACCCCTACCTGAAACTATGCTAACAAAAAAGGGGGGCAGGGAGGGAATATATAAAAATAGTAAACATATATGTAAATTTCATCAAACTGTTACTAGATATTAAGTGAAAATTCTTATGACAATTCTGCATAAGATGGTAGAATTTGGTGTTTTCTGACAATTTTCCCTGGATCCTTTAGAAAAATGGAAGGAAGCCAGGAATTAAAAAGGCTGAGCAGGGCAGAGTTTGAAAGTGATTTGTGTTTTCGTAGAAAAAGTAACTCTTTTTGCAGTCCTCGACTAGAGAGATAGAGTGATTGTAGAGTGAATTACTGTCTTAGTTTTTGTTGTTTATTCTAATTTATTCTTTTTTTTTTCCCCATTGACTGTTCTTGATCTAGTTCTGGGGTAAAAATATTCCTAGGTGCAGACAAAGAAGCTGGAATCCAGGCCCCAAGTTACTAGTTTGCTTTCTGAGTTACAGGATTTCTTGAGGTAAGGAGAACCTTGTTGTGACAGAGCCCTGAATATAAGAAGCAGGTAACAATTCCTAGTAATATGTCTTACAAAGACCTTTATTCCTTTACACATCTTGTTTAGTCACTTGAAGATCACATTATGTGGCATTTCAGAACCTTTGTGTATTTTTAGCTTTACACTCTCCCTTAATGTCCCTGTGTATTAATTAAAGGTACATTAACTCAAAAAGATTTTTTTTTTCTACGTTGCTATAGCAACATACTTACATGAAACAGCTCCAACCAGCAAAAAATGAGAACTTCAAAACCTTTCTTCTAAGGTCTAATGTGATTTCTGGTTTTAATTGTCTATGGTGCTAAAGCTGAGCAGAAAAATTGAAGAGAGAAGATCAGGAAACTGACACACTATAGAAGGAGAAACAAGTTAGGGCAGGTAAAATCTGTTATCCTCTTCATCTACTTCCTGAACACTGATATCTTGTCCAATTTCCCAAATTATTCCCTCAGTTTCCATAAAAGATCTTTTCCACTTCTTCTTCCTACAAGCCTGACTTGTTTTATATGTCAGAAGAACACCATTAAAAGTACAAAATTCAAAGGCTGCTTTGGCATCATTAGCTAAAATGGTAATTTACTTTTACTTGAGATATTCTGGAGCAAAATGTACGGACATTTTTCACTAAGTTTGCAGGTTATTACAAATATTTCCATGTTATGACTCTTTTCTAGTTTCCATTGACAAATTACCTTTGTGAGAAACAGCTTCTTCCTTCCCTTTGCTTCTATTTCTTTAGAAAGATTTTTTGTACAGTTCTTATCTAGTAGGTAGGATATACTGTATGATGGAAAGCAAGCTTCAAAATTTACTGCAATCAAACCAAAGACTTTTAAATGCTTTGTCATTGACAAAAAGAAGGAATTAGTTGGAAAAGAGATATCCTCTAACTAAATACTAAACATAATGAACAAACCCTTTTTAAAGTCCTCTAGTGACTACAGAAACACAGAGGGGGTAATCATGGAGGGCGTTTTTTTTGTGGATTTTTTTGTTTGTTTAGTTGTTTGGGGTTTTTTTTTGGTTTTGTTTTTTTTTTTTTTTGTGGGTTTTTTTGGCAAGGTGTCAAAGTACCTACATGTATTTGATTTTCTGTTGAAGCCCATAAGGAGAATGACACACTAGTGAATTACAAGAATAGTCTGGATGGTCAGATTGTGCAAAATTATTTAAATTCTAAAAAATAGCACAATGATAGAGACAAGAATTTTCATGTATTCTGTATGTGAAAATATATACTCTATGATCATGTCACACTGTTTCTCTAAGTAGGAGTAAATGATGGGTGCCTCATCAGTGTCAAATTAAATGGTATTATTTTCTAACATCTGGAGCTGGCAGAATTCCCCTTTTTTTGTTGTTAGCAAATAGTTCATGTAGTATTTTGCATTCTGCACATGGTTATACTTCTAGGCATCCATTGGGCAAGTAATTAGTAGACTGTTTATTTTGACTGTTTATTTTAACTGTTTAATAAACATTATGTGTGATGTATTTCTGACATCATTTGACTGAAGCCTTAAAATAAATAAACAACAAAAAAAACCCCTATAAAAATATGACTAAGACAATATGTAAATTAGCCACCGCCCTTATCTGACCTGTAAAAAAATGCAGCAACTGTAATCTTTTTTAGCACAACCTGAAGGGAAAAATAACTGATGGAAGGCATTTAAAGTACACACCATTGAATCCCTTGGAACTTGCCACTCTTCATGTGTGGAAATACAGAGAAATGCTCAGATGTATTGTGTAAATTATACTAATCCCAGGCCTGTTCCTTAATGTTCAGTTTTATTGGTGAATTTCCGAAGATAAGCCCTCTGCTTTACTTTTTCATTTTTCTGGTTGGTTTCTACAAAAACTTTGCTCAAATTATAACTCTGCTACTAGATACTAGATATTTTTTCCCTTTCCTGAATATGTGATAGGGAAGGAGAAGAACTCAAGGTTTTTGAATTATAGCTGATATGAAAGTAATTTCTTCCTTGGAGAAATAGAAGTCCAAAGAGTGAAAATGCTGAAGAGATAAAGAAGCCAAGCTATATTACCTAAGCTATGCTAGTAATGTTGTGTTTTCCTATAGTGTGGGAGAGACCAGCTGACCAATTGATGTAGATCACTCATATCCTGTGGCTGTCCTATGTACTAGACATGCTCATTAGAACATCATCTCTGTCTTATGGTGCTTCATTTGTTAAATCCTTGTCTGTGTTCTTCTGGAATGATCAGTGCAACATCAAACAGAACTGATCAACTCCTTAACAGTTTCAAACCATTCTAAACTGCAATTTGAAGTGAATTGAGACAGACAGTACTGGTGATTGTAAGAATAGAAGAGTCATGTGGAGGGTTATGGTATTGTTCTTAGACAAAAGTCAGTGCTCAGACTAGACATCTGCATATCAAGCATTGATATAACATCATTCTAAAAACTTGCTTGTCTCCCTGTTATGCAAGAAAAAAAGTTTAGACAGGAAAGGTGAGAAATCCACAAGGCAAAACTCTTGTAAAGTGCTTTAAACCTTGATATTTCAGCTGAATAATGTAAGAGACATGAAGTAGCACTGAGATATCAGGTTTTTCAGGTAGATCTCGACTGTAAAAAGCTTCAGAGGCAAGAACTGGTTAAGAACTAATAGCTCTCTGGGTATGTTACTGAAGCTGCTGCTAACAGCCATCCTAGAAAAGAGGCTGATAGATCTCCTTAGCTCTACCTTTGCGCACAGGTCCTGAGTATCAGCAAGTGCTTCACCATCTGCACTACAACTGATTACTGAGAAGCTCCTAGAACCTGTCCTTAGGCATTTGTGTTATCATTTATTGCTGGATATGAGATTTTTTTTTTTAATCTGTCTTGTTAATGCCATAGTTGACATTAGTGCTGTGAGAGCCAGCTTTATTGCCTGAGGTGTGTTTAGTCTCATATGCTCTGTGACCTTCACAGTGTAAGCTTCATCCCCACCAATGCCAACCTTTTTCAGGGATTTACAATGTTCCTATTTGTCATTGTTTGGACATTTCCAGTCACTTAAGAGGAAGAGGTCAAAGAGTAGAATGAGTGAGGTTGTTGCTTGGAGACAAATATCTGTTGCTTGGACACTGATAGATCTTCTAAGGACAGCAGAAGAGTAAACTCTGATTCTCACAATTTTTCATTTATTATGAAAACAAAAAAGCCAACACATACTTCAGTTAAAGCTATTGAAGAAATCATCCAGAGGCTAATTTTGAGAGAAACCAGGCAAATAGTACTGCAATTTCTTTATGTATCCAGTTTGGATAAGTCAGAAACAAAAAAGAGAACCACTTTCGAGGTTAACTGAAAAATAGTACTGAGAATGATACTTAACAACTCTTCTTTTTCAGACAACAAAGCAAGAGGGAAAGAGGAAACCAAATTTGAGCAGTGTGATAACATCAACAGTATTATGCTTCAGGAGTTTGCATTTTGGATTTGTGTGAATTAAGAATTTTTCCACTCACAGCTAAAAAGGATGGGAATTAATTTGTGATTATATGACCCTGTGCTGGTTTAAAGGTAAACCAGCAGGAGAAATAAACCCCACTCAAAGGAGATTAAAAGTCAGAATGACAATTTTAATAACAATAATATAAAAAATACAATTTTATAGGTGAACAATTGGTTTTAATCCACAAAAACCCGGCACCCTGGTGCACAAACAGGATGGTGTTAGTCAGTTCCCCCATGCTGAACCCCCTGGGGGCCCCTCTGAGTCCAAAAGCAAAACAAGAGGAGAAAACCTGCAGAAGCCAGCAATGGTTGCAGTCCGGCTGGAAGTGGGGGTCACAGTCCCCACTGTGAAAATACAATTTTATAGGTGAACAATTGGTTTTAATCCACAAAAACCCAGCCCCCTGGTGCACAAACAGGATGGTGTTCGTCAGTTCCCCCATGCTGAACCCCCTGGGGGCCCCTCTGAGTCCAAAAGCAAAACAAGAGGAGAAAACCTGCAGAAGCCAGCAATGGTTGCAGTCCGGCTGGAAGTGGGGGTCACAGTCCGAGCGAGAGCGGTGGCCACAGACCAGCCGAGAACGGTGGCTGCAATCCAGCTGAGAGCAGTGGTCTCAGGCCGGTCAAGGCTCTGGTCCTCCTCTGGATCCCACGAGTGGTACCAGAAATCCCAAAACCCTAACATTATATATCTTCAGGTTCAGGCAGCAATGCCCCGCCCCTTTCCCAGGACAGGTAGTTCTGCAATGGGTGAATGGGTGTGCTGGGTGTGAGGACAGGGACACCTTCTTATCTCACAGGCCTCTTAACACCCAGCTCATAGCCTGGGGGGTCAGGTGTGCTCTGGGCAGCTGCTGCAGATGGTCTATTGTTAACAGCTTCTGGGAAATGGCATAGAGGGTGTAGGATACACAGTTTGTGTTACACCCACACAGTGATGAACTGATCCCAGTCTCTATTTATTGGAGGTCTACATGCAAGGTAGGTATATGTGCTCCCACTATGGTCAACCATGGAAGACCTTGCATTTTTTCTCATTACCAGTTTGCCCTGATGTTATGGTGTATTCTGGTGACTGTGGGGATCCATTACTTAGGCATTTGCCTCCATCTTGAACCCGAAACAACAAGAGATAGGCTGTTTCTTTGTTCCCATCCACAGGATGTTTGCTTAATTCTAACTCCAACACTGAGCAAGTCAGGTGTTTGCGGTACTTGTGTTTTCAGAGGCCTTCAAGTGATGCTGTTTTGCTTCTTGCTGCCTTCACATGAAAGCTAGCAGTTTTGACTGCTGAAGGGCCTTTTGGGGAGACATAATGATATTTCATAATGTGGAGGTAGCAGGCAGCCACATACATAGCTGCATGTCAAACAGCTGTGTGAGCCTAAGAAGGGACAGCAAAACATAAAATTCTTTGGCCCTATTGATTATTTTAGTCTTCAGTGTATTACTTCATTCCCTCTTAATGTTTCAAAAGATTTATCCCCTTTGTCTGTGACCTTCGCTGGAATTTGATCTTTCATCTTCAACATTCTTAGCCAGTAGCTCATCAATATTAGCAGCCTGAAGGGTTAGGCTTGGTGAAAAGACTGCTTTTAAAATTTTTTTTTGGAAAGCACAAAGTTCCAAATTACTTTTTTTCACCTTGCTATAGTGCTGATGTAATCTGCTGAAAGTCATATGTACATAATGGTCTGAGATACTGGGTGCCATGCTAGATCAGGAGTTATTTTTGTATCAGACTGCTCTAGTACCATTAAAGAAAGGGCATCATTACTGATATGTTGAACATAAAGGATCAATATGCTTCTCCCCGTGGCCGTAGAATATCTAAAATATTTTCAGTTGTTTTTTATTGTTTCAGTATACAGCTGGAAGAGAGAAAGGTGACAGGATTCCAAGCTTGATCATTCTTTCCCATTCTCTGCTGAACTAAATATAATTATAAAAAAACCTGGCATAAATATGAATTTTGCTAAAGGCACTGGATTGTACAAACAAAATAGCTGTTTCAGAAATCTCTCAGATTTTGTACTTCATGTTTTAGGACAATGGAGTATATAATGTAGCCATCTGTAATGTTATAATATTGGAGGATATAATGCAATGTAGTTCTTTTTAGCCTAAGACGTTATATACTTTATAGTAGGAAACAGAAAGAAACTCACATGTGAGTTACTCAAGTGCTCACATAATGGTACACTCTAGTCATGCAGTATTGCCTGTGTTTCTTTATGTATATAAACATATCTTACAGTAGTTACTTTCATATGTAGGCAACTTTAGCACCAGGCATTTTGTTAAGATTTGAATCCTTTTTGAGGATTTTAAAAAAAGCTTTATGGAGATGCATAATTCCACACTCTTCAGTTTGTCTCAATTTTCACTACACAGTGACCATCTGAGAGTGCTGTATTCCAAGCAAGTGATTGCATTTAAACCAAAGCTTTTCTCCATGTTAACATTTAATTTCCTTCCCCTCCACCAAGCCTCAGGCGAGGTTCTCTTTTGGTCTTTCTTGCCACAGTACTGTACACCACGATGAAGTATAGCTATTCATGTGACACAATATAGTAATCAACAGTAAATTACACACTTTAAAATTACCATCCTCAATCACAATGCCTAAAAGAATGTGATAATTGCTGTCATAGGAACAAGGGAAAAAATAGGCTAGTCATTAAACAAATATTATGATCATTAATAACAATTGCTATGTGAAATAACAAGTGCTATGTGAAATAACAATTTTCTACTAATCACTAACCCAGTGCAAACTTCAGATCCTCTTTCATGAGGTAAACTGACTGCGTACAGCTAGCCAAAGTCATAAACTTGACAAAATATTTTGTCTGTTAACAGTTTTTGTATTGTGCTTTGTACAACTGTAGTTTTCCAGACACATATATATACGGGTTTCTGTATGCAGCAGTTACACAATTGCACTTGAATTTCTCCTTTGGATTCTGACCTCAAGTAAACTTATCTAACTCAAATTCTGAGGAAAAAACAGACGCTCAAATATCAGTCACTTGCATAGTTAAGTCTTCCATTTTAAAAAGGAAACCCACAGGGAAAGGATATCATATCAGAAACAAAAGGTGCTAGGGCCACCTTTTTCATATTGCTTCCAAATTTTTTAGTTATAAAGGGGGAGAGCACTGGGCAGAGAAGAAAAGGAAAAAAAAGGAGGATGTACTGGTTAATTTGGTGTGAGCTTAGAAGGGCTTTCTCTGATGGAAAAGGCCAGTCTATAAAGAGCTTTGGTGCCTGCTTTTTCTGTGATAGAGGTGCTCAACCATAATGTCAGGAAGCTGAATACCTGAAGTCAGTGCAGATAGGGAGAGAATGAGGGACAGCTGGGCAGCTGTATGCATCTTCTACATGTCAACCAATGTTGTTTATAGCCTTAAATCCCACAGTTAGCAGAAAACATTCCTTCTCTGTATAAGTAGTAAGGAAACTTGTCCTATCAGTCTAGTGCCTACATTTTCTGAAGAAAGGGAATGTGGTTCTTCATTTAAGCACAAGCTTAAAAATAAAGACATCTCTCCTCTCCCTATCAAATAATTAACTGGTTAAGGTAGCAGAGATAAATGTCCAAATAGTCTCTCACCTGCTAAGGAGAAGGTGAACTACAAGCTCTGTAGCATTCATGAGGAGCACTCCTGTGATTTAAATTCTCTGACTTGTAACTCTACATGGGCTACTACTTTAAGTATCACTTTGTTCCTCTAAAGAATCAAAAAATAGCCTTCAGATCTTGCCTTTTTGGTTTTTGCCTCATTGAGAATGAAGGTTTTCAACAGAAAGGTGTGTCTCCCATAACTACCTGACCGTTTTGGGCTGTAGGAACAGGTTGTAGGAGGCTGAGTTACCTGTGCCAGGAGGACCAGTGCCTCCTGCAGATTCCCCAAATGCTCTTACCCAAATGCCTTTATTGAGAGGAAGATGAAGGAGGGAGTGATACTTTTTTTTTGTACGTTTTTCCAGCTTTACCAAGCAGATGATGTTCACTAGTAAAAGCTGTCCCAAGGAAGGTTGAGGCAATTAATTTCTCAAAAATATTTAGGAGATGGATACCATTAGCTTGTGAGGAACTCATCATGCCATCCTGGTGGTCAGGCATGGGTAGGAGAGTGAACTCTCGAGGGTTTTTTCCCATTTTTCTCTTCCAAGAAGGTAAGTAAAAAAACCAAACCAATCCCATGCAAAATATTTATTAACCTGTTTTACAAATGACACATGTTAATTTATATGTGTCCAACGAATCTTTCATGCACTATAAACAAGTACTCATTCGCCTCCAGTTATTTCTATTTCTCCTTTTTAATGGTGATTTCCCAAGTTAAAAACAAGCCTGATAGCTACCTCTAATCTTTATAGCAATGCCTTTTAAAATATTCAAACTGAGTAATTTATTTTTAATGATCTGTAGCTCTGAAACTATTTAAGCAATGTGCTTTATACTCTGCAGAAAAATTCTCCTTGGTCCCCAGGGCAAACTTGCATTTTCTCAAGCCAAACCCAATTTTGAAAACCAAAATGTTTATTAAAAAAGAAGAGCTACAGAGAGGCAGACAAAGCAGGGCAAATAGTGTTAAAAGCAGTGACTGAAAAGGTCCCCAGTGACGTTTTAAAACAGAATACTATTGAGGTTGATTTTTAATTGATTTGAAATCTCTCTGATCATTTTTACCTGGGAAAGGTTGGTGGTAAAGGTTCTTGAACAGGAATTTCCTTCATCATTTACACATGTGGGAACGTAGCACACTGTGTTCATACGTAAGTGAAATACTCAAAAGCCGTTTAAGAACTAGACCTCTAACATAGAAACTATTGTCAGGTGCATCTAACATACAGAAAACCTGTTCTAAAAGAAGTTGCATACCATGATATCTTTGACAAAGATTTTGCAGTGAGATGTAAGTTAAATGAAAGACATCAAGTGCTAAAACAACTTTTGAAGACTCAATAAGATGTAAGTAACATCACACAGGAAAGGCATTTATTGATTATTGAGCCCCTGAGAGGCTTACTTAGCTTGCCTCCAAAAGACATTCCAATCTTACCTTCCTTTTTACAGTTTATATTGCTTATATATCATTTAGCCGGGGGTCCCTGGTGGTCTAGTGGTTAAGGATACGTCACTGTAACTGCCGAGGCCCGGGTTCAATTCCCGGTCGGGGACACTCCCCGGGCAGGTGGAGCCCGTTAGCCCTGTAAGGCGATCCACCTACGTCCTGAGGACCTCGCTGCCACTGTCCAAGCTCGCTTGGCCCCGGCAGATGAACCTTAGGATTAAAGGGTGGGCTCAGTTCTGCGCGCACTGTGTCCCACCTAAAATAAATCCAATGCGCAGGCTGGAAGGCGTACAAAGACCTTCCACAGATCTTCGTTCGCGAAGTCTGGCTATTATTTAGTGGGGAGCTGTTAAAGATTAGACTCGAATATGTTATCAAAAAAATGTAATAATTCATTCATAAGTCTAGGTGCTAGCGTTTGGACCAAAGAACTTCCTTAGTATTCCTTGAGAACTGAACTGTGCCAAAAATCTTACCTAAGTATATAATATCTACATCTTCCCCATCAGCAGCAATTAATTTATATCATTTACCTTATCCACTGAGACAAATCACTGGACTTTATCCTCGATACCTCTGCCCAGTTTCAAGGAATTATTCTGCCTTACATGCTTACCCTTTGTATACCAGATGAATATGTTTTCTGCAGCATATTGGTGCT
Organism: Pachyramphus minor; assembly: GCA_013397135.1. Taxonomy (NCBI): domain Eukaryota; kingdom Metazoa; phylum Chordata; class Aves; order Passeriformes; family Tyrannidae; genus Pachyramphus; species Pachyramphus minor. The sequence continues at coordinate 55,989 of VYXB01006405.1, read as the reverse complement.
TGAACACCATCCTGCTCTCACTTAGCTGCTTGGTTACAGACCTTGGGCCTCAACATGGTTTCAGGAGCATGGTTTCTCTGGCTGGGGACTGGTACGTGGAACTGCTCTGTTCCTGTCTTTGCAGAAGGATTGTATTACTGCTGCTAAAAATGTCCTTCATTACCTGCAGCCCAGGTTTATTAAGACTTTTTCAATATTCTCATCATTAATTAGGTAATTTGAGTTGATTGTGAGACAAGAGGTCACATTTAATTTGATGTACCTAATTTGGTACATTACTAATTCTATATCCTTTTTCCTGCTGTTACAACTTGATATTAAAGCATCAAGTTTGATACTCCTTGTCACTTATTCAAACCTCAGAGGGGATTGCTAAATTCCCTGTCCTTCTGTAGCAGACAAATTTAATTCCATGCAATCATTTGTGGTGAGCTTCCTTTCTTTCTTTAGTCTGGAAGATATTTTCAAAACAAGGAACCTGCAATTCCTCTCCTTTTGGAATATAAACACTGTTTTTTCAGTCAGGCTGAGAAACATCTTCCTGTCTATGGCACAGCAAAACACAGCAGAACTGAACTAAGAAAGCTCTGTCCACTTTTTCCTTCACAGTAGACTTTTGTGACAGAGAAAATGGCAAAGATCGCCAAGCTTAGGCACAGGGCTGATAGGATATGATTACACAGCAAAATGCACTTTCTGACCCTTCCGAAAAATCCAGACTGGCAGTGCAAGATTTCCAAAGGACATATGCAGAATTCCTCAAAATATAAGAGTCTGGAAGCTATCTCAGAAGCAAGACAGATAATATTTTTTCTTATTTCATTCTATTCCTCTCCTACATTGATTTCACTGTCACTAGCAGTTTTGGTACATACACCTTATACACTATGAATAGAAATGCTGTGTTGTGAGATTCTATTTTCTTGAAGTTATAAGAAGTGAATCATGCTAATTTCTTATGCAGAAAATAAAACAAGGCTAGGGATATTTAGATAAATTTGAATAGAATAAAGGAGTTGCAGTAACTCACCACCTGTTTGGCTTTTCAAAATCTTTTCATTTCAAGATTCACAGAGATAGTAATGTATACTATTCATCAACTGAATGAAGAATTAAGCACCAGCAATGCAAAAGTATTTACACATATATTATAAAAAATAAGATTTTAATTTTTATTTTACTGTTGAGATGAGAGTAATAATAGATGTGAAAAACAGGTGGGAAATGACTCAGAAAATCTTCATGCAAATTTTTATTTGTGATGATGTTAATATTTTCACCAAATAGATGGAAGAAAACCACAATAAGAATCCCAAACATGATTAAAATGCTCAGCAATTTCAAGACAAAACATTTTCTTTAGGAGAAAAACACTTTATGTAAAAATGTCTTACATGAGAAGACTGATATTGTAAAACTTTAAATTAATTTTTTAAATTTTCTCAAATTTCTTTCTGTTTTGTTCACTTAAACTTACTTTCAGTTTTTTACAGTTTATTAGTCTTTTTTTTTTCGACTAAAGCAAATGTGTGATTGCATTTCCCTAACTTCTTTGTCTCTCCAAATCATTGTTTATAGCCACAAAAATTTCTTATCTTAACCTAAAAATTTCCATTTTGGCTGTTTTCTGATGGCAAGTGCAAAAGGCTGTAGAACATCTACTGCTCCTAAAATTGTTTCTTCCTTGGATGAAAAACATGGAAAATTTTGGAATTATTAGAATGAAAAACATGCAACTGTGGCCTCTTGGGTGTATTTATTTTCTCAGAGCAGAGGGAAAACAATGACTTTATCATCAGGATTTATGTTATGTACAGNAATTTCAAGACAAAACATTTTCTTTAGGAGAAAAACACTTTATGTAAAAATGTCTTACATGAGAAGACTGATATTGTAAAACTTTAAATTAATTTTTTAAATTTTCTCAAATTTCTTTCTGTTTTGTTCACTTAAACTTACTTTCAGTTTTTTACAGTTTATTAGTCTTTTTTTTTTTTGACTAAAGCAAATGTACGATTGCATTTCCCCAACTTCTATGTCTCTCCAAATCATTGTTTATAGCCACAAAAATTTCTTAACATAAAAATTTCCGTTTTGGCTGTTTTCTGATGGCAAGTGCAAAAGGCTGTAGAACATCTACTGCTCCTAAAATTGTTTCTTCCTTGGATGAAAAACATGGAAAATTTTGGAATTATTAGAATGAAAAACATGCAACTGTGGCCTCTTGGGTGTATTTATTTTCTCAGAGCAGAGGGAAAACAATGACTTTATCATCAGGATTTATGTCATGTACAGCTAGGGGGAATAGCGAGAACGTGAATAGCCTATCAGAAGTGTCAAAGTGTGAATGACGTTAGTTACAATCAAGAACCAGCAACAGATAAATTTTACCAACAATAAGACGTAGAATGGGATATGTAAAAGTAACATAATTATACACTGAGAAAGAGACGGCATAAATGGGCAGACACCCCTCTCCACTGTAAGAGACGTTGGCTCTTTCATGTTTACAGTTGTGGTTTTGTGTCCACCGATTGTATTCTCTGCTTTGCCTGCTGTCATTTTGCCCACCGGCATGATCAGATTTGCTGGTCTGTAATTTAGGGATTCCTCCAGAACCTCGTTTTTAAAAATTGGTGTCAAATTTGGCACATTCCATCCTTCCAGAACCAAGGTTAGCTGAAATGATATGTCATGCACAGCAGTTAACTTAACACTCATATAATTTAATTTCTTCAGGCTTTGGGTAAAAGAAAGCAGATCTTAGCACAGGTGCAAGCGATTTTCCCTCTAGTGCCGTCTCTTCACCTTACGTTTTACAAAACCTGGTCATCTATCAACCTATGATCTTTTTGGTAGATCACTGGCAACTGTCCTTAGTTTTCTTTTTTTTCAGCTTCAGAATATTTCAGTCAGCCAAACTCTGGTATCTGTGACTTACTTTCAGCTTTCCCTGTTCAGATATTGCTTTTTTTTTCCTCTAGTAGGTCTCACTGATTCTTCCGTTTAACCCCACTGATATTAAAGAGGGATTTAATCCCTTTCATATAGTAAAAAATACCATAGTGGTATTTTTTAATAGTTGTAATACACATATTGTAAAAGTCAACATAAAACAAAATGTCCTGGGAGCATTTTACCCATTAAACTACTGTTTCTTAATATTCTCCTAAGCAGCTTCTTTAGCTGTACCTAGCTCCAGTTTCTGAAGTTAAGTGCTCCCATGTGGATATTTTTGTTGTAGCTGTTCTTTTCAGGACACTGACTGTGCATATCCTCTGTTCTGTGTCACTGCAAGCAGGTTTTGGAAAGGATTGATCTCTCAGATCATGTCAGTTCTTTTTACACAAAAATAAGATGTTGCCAAGGGCAGAGAACCAAGAGTAGTATGATCTTCTCTGTGATGAAGGGGACAGTCAGAGCCTAGAGCTAAGTAAATGTACTTTCAGATTGCATTAGCAGTGCAGGAAAAACACACTACGTGACAGTAGCATAGTGGGACACTTGCTGATCATATGTCAGCGTCCCATAGTTGTATATGAAAAATGTGCTTTTTTACAGAGAGTTATCTGTTGAAACATAGAGATGTTGTATGTAAACACAACTTGCAGTTCCATTTTACATCAGGATGTTCATGTTTTATCAAATATAATAAAAGAGTACATAATTTTATCATAATAATTAATCACTGAATAATTATGCAAATTTAAAAACTTAGCATATCAAAACAGACATTGTTTTAAATGGGATAGTTGCTCTGAGAAATTGCAACATTTAGCATGTAATATTTACACAGCCAAAGAGGAGTCAAGTAGTAAAAAACTTTTTTGTTAGTGAATAAAAAATCACAGAAGTGATTTTAACGTGAGCCAGAGGTGACTACTTCAGTATCTACAGGGCAGACACCTAGGATTGTGTGACATGAGGACAGGCAAACTGATCCAGCTGGCATCAAGCTGTGGTCCTGAGCAGCTATGACCATTTGTGTGTACGCTAGTGACAGGAAGTTAACTATAAATAAATTTTATGGGTTTAGTCTTCAATAATGATTACAGGTGAAAGTATTTATAATAATCTAATCTCCTCTCTGGGGTTAATTCTGAAAACATGCTAATGCTACATGTAATAGCAGTTTGTGTACAAGTTTTTAAGTTGCATTGGAACTAATACAAAAATTCCATTAATTTCAAATTGACAAAGGGGAGTTTACTTTGACTGAGAAAAATCATACAAATCAGTATTCATGGCAGCTCTTATTTCATAAAAATAACTTCAGATTGCATTTTCCTAGGAGACAATATACTCTTCAGCTTAAAAACATTAATGATCTCTCCTGGGAAAAATATAGTGAGGGGACAACTCATTCCGTAAGTGAAGGCTTTGAGGGCCTAGGATGAACTTCTAAAGGGGACAACAATCATGTTTCAGGCTTTTGAACATATATTTTGATCATTCAAAATCATATCAAATCATTCCCATTTTTTTGAGGTTTCCCTCATAAGACACAAGAAAGCAAAAATATAACTGCAGTTCATGTATTTTGTGTTGTCTCTGCGGAAAGCTGTACCATATTCCTGCTTCAGTTCTCGGGCATATTTCCATCTGAGTTGAAGAACTGGGCCTCTCTGTTCAACAGTTAAGACTTAATATAGTAAGATAAAAGAACTACCGATTTACCTGTATGAGCAAGAACATGTATTGCCATCTATTTGCCCTGGCTAAATACCAAGCAAGTGCTCTGATGCATTTGAAAAAACATTGCTTTTTCTAGTTATTTTCTTTCTGCAGAATTCTCTAGTTCTGCTGAGGATATGGGACAAAAATGATGGAACACGAGGAATGTAGCTATTTCTATGTGAGAAGGAAGGACAGAAATTATTACAGAAAAATTTTTCGTCTCGGTCTTCTAGGCCAATATTTCAAAGCCAGGAGATTTAGAAATGCAAACCTTATACGCTAAATGAAACTTTTCATTTAGACTTCTTAAGGTGTTAGAGTGAGAATATTTTAGATATTTTGTGCCTAATTAGGGGTGATATTAGCATTCATAGCGATAAAATATGATTAAATAATTTTGAAGTCAGGTATTCATATTAGTTAAAATATGCAGACTGTGAAGAATGATAAATGGTGTTTGCTCCAGGATTAAAGAAATAACTAAGTTGTGACAATGAACCCCAAGGACTTGAGATGTGTCTAATCTATTTATAACCCTCTCTTCTCCTCTTAAAAAGCAAATCTTTACTGGAAAAATAATATAATGAAATTCAGCCTGACGCAGAGAGGTCAGTTTCAGGGACTCTTGTCCCTGCTGGCAAGTGACTCAGATGATAAATTGCCAGTACAAATCATCAAACTCACGCCTGGCAAGAATTGTAGCTAGGCTTCTTCAGTACTTTTTAATTAAAAGAAAAAAGAATTATTTTTTTCCTAAGCAAGAGTGCTGCAGAAGGAATCAGGTAGAGGGCACAAGAAATAGGAGAAAATAGTCTAAAACGCTTCTTTGCATCTCAGCCAAAACCAAGATTTCTGATGGTAATGATGCTGGGGATGGGAGGGGAAAAAAGAAAATGACCCTGATTACTGTAACACAAGCTTCCAGGTAGATTTCATATGGCATTTCCCAGATTTTTGTGCAGCTGTTGTAACAGTGATAAGGATAGACTCTACTGCCTCCTAATAGAGAAGGGTGAGTGGCATAGGTTGAGATGACTTGAAAAAGGAACCATTTTAGTTTAAAGATCTGAACTTAATTCAGGCTAGTTTAGCGCATGAACTTCTTGGGAAACAGCCAAGCGTTTCCACCCAGCAAAATGGCATCCATATCAAAGGAAACTGCAAGTTCCCCAGAACTACAGGGAAACCCTACAGTATGTCAAAACAAGATATTTACAAACCTTTTGTAAACATCTTGGCTTGAGAAGCTCTGGTGGTGATACAACGTTTGCTGCATTTTCTAAAGGACTGCTCTGCTGAGTGAGCATCCAAGGTCTACAGCCATAGGTCCTCCTGCACAGAAGCAGAAGCCTGAAGATGCCAGGGACTCCAGACAGGAAAAGTAGCAACAATAACAACAACAAGAAACAAAGAAAAAAACCCAAGCCAAACCAAAACATAACAAACAAAAACACCACAAAACCCAACCTAAACCAAACCAAACCAAAAAACAAACAAACAAAAAAACAAACAAAAAACCCCCCCAACCAACCAGCCAAAAAAAAAGACAACTCCCCACAAAACAAAACAAAACCCACCCTCCCCCCCCAAAAACTCCACAAAAAGCCAACCAACCAACCAACCAAAAAAACACCAAACAAAACAAAACAAAAAAACACAACAAAAAACCCCAAACCACCAAAAAAGCCCTTCTCTCTAGTTATGGAAAATTTCACAGTCAGGTTGCACTTTTGAGAATATTTTTTGCTTGTAATGGGAGCAAAATGTCTGATTCCCCAAATCAGAATTCACATAGACAGAAATAGTCCTGCCCTAGTCAATAACGAACTAGCTGAAGAACTGTAGCTGCCAAAATAATTGCAAAAAGAGTCCTGACTCTTCTCTCCGATAAATAAAGGATGTCCTAAACAATTGCTATAAGGATAATGGTCTTACTGGGGTTCTGTGAAGCTGAGAAAATAATTAAGCTGTCTAGATGAGATAAGTAATTCAGGCCTCTCTCTTAAGACAAGAAAAATAGGAAATATTCAGTAAGGTTAAACTTCTGGCGAAGTTCACGTTCAGTTCCAGTGATTCCCTGTTTATGCAGGCTTTCTAACCTTCTGGAGTACATAACCCACTACATACCAGGACAAACCACTTATGTGTGAAGCTACAATAGCCTGTCAGTCTCTTTTCGTATAAAAATGAAAATAAAAATGAAATCCCATGGTAATGTTTCGGTCAATTTCTTCAAGCACTTTGTGGCTAAAAAGCAGTGCTGGGTGAGATGATTGCTTATTTTTGCTTCCGCTTTTTTCTCTTTTTAATTGCTGCTGTTGTGTGCAGAGATGAATGGAAAGAGCTATGATAAATGTTGAGTGATTCAGGGAATGAGCTGAGTATGCTTTTGCTTTCTCTAATTAGATTGAGTCAACTCATTTTTTGCTAGATGGTGTCATTATATTCAAATCTACTTAGAATCATTAATTTTATTTGTATTAATTTATTTCAATGAATTATTTTGTTTTATTGTGTTATTTTTACCTTATATACAGAAAGATAGTATTTCTTCTTACTTTGTTAACCATATTATCTGGGGGTTTTTTCACCGGAAAATCTCAGAAGATCTTTAATGTTAAATTTCTATCTTTTTCTTTTCTTCTGTGCTTTTTCCAGTACATCCTTTGAGCTCCATCAGTGCTTAAAAGGAGTGAGAATTTTGTCTCAAATGTGTCCATTAAAAAAGGCTTTCAGCTTTGATATGATTTATTTAAAATATGTAATTAATCCTTAAAGAGGACTTTCAACTTTTCTTTGTTACTGTTCCTTTTAAAATATTATGAAGATCAATCTTGCATCCTTTCAAAGTCAGAACTTCAAAGTCATAGCAGTGATATTAGTATGTTTTTAAAGTAAAAGATCACATCCACACCATATTGGTATTTTATCCTGTAATCAACCTAAGCTTTTGTCAAAAGCAGAATGTGGGATATTTCTAAATGGGAAGGTATACCTAGACTAAATGCTGGTGGGGGTGGTTTGGGGGGAGTTGACTGAAAGAAGAAATATCAACTTCTTCAGGACACTTTATTGCTGCTAGGAAGGAGAATATATCTGATTAACAGAAGCCACAATCCATCAGACAGCCCTTTGGGAAAGGTCAGAAGCCTGAGGGTTCTTACCAGGCCTGAGAAGACTGGCTTGATCATGATGATTGTCACACAACCCAATGCTAGGTCATGTTGAGCAGAGATTCACAGAGTCCATCCTCCTCGAGGATCTTCAAAACAACGAAGTGTTCCCTCTTGGAGACTCTCTGTGGCAACTACTGTTTCAGCACTGTCTGACAGCTAGTGTTATGGCAACTGTCAACTTTCACTATTTAATAGTAGCCAAGTGAGAATCAGCAACTGAGAGCAAATGCTAAAGAACATGAAGAAATAAGCTTATAATGAGTAGATAAAGATTCCTGTAGTACCAGAGGGATATAAACTTTCCACTAGTGTATTGAAGAATCAAATTGTGTCTCTGTACATATGCCTATGCAAATGTGGCATTTACACCTCTTCCCCTGAAAAAGGTCTCAGAGATCTCATCCAATCTGCACTGGCTGTTGGAGGAAATTTTGTGGGAATGGGCCAATGCAGTCTCTTCTTCATAATTCCTCTTACTTTTCTTTCCAGCAGCCCTGTAGATCCAGGCTGGGACACTTCTGTGTATTTATATACAGCCCCACTTAGGGTGTACAAAGATAAGTGGTATCTGATTGTATACCCCACAGATTTTTAAGTGCCCTAAGGGTCATTTCTGAGAGCAGATCAAGTGGTCATGCTGATAGTTCACAAACAAAAGACTTCAATGGGAGTATCTTTCATACCACGAAAGAATGGTGGGAGAAAAAAAAGGAAAAATTAAGTGCTCTGAAAAATTAATTTAGAGGACACTTTCAATAATTTGGGGAGTTTAAAAGCCATGTCTTCAGTTCCTTGGCTATGGAATGAGGTGATTCTTACTGCCTTGTTGCACAAGAGGAACTCATTCATATTTATAAAGCACTTCAGACAGTTTCATGTGGAAAGCCCCAGTGATGAAGTTTGCCAGCCTCTTCTAATGTAGGTCCATGCAGAGAAAGATAACTTGCTGTTCACATGAGATGCTCTGTTAGCTGCAGAGGCACAGGTCTGTGAGGGAAATCCAGTGTGTCCAACCTTGCTGATGACATACGCAACAGTATGATGTCATGTGATAATAGTTTTGGTTTTTTCTCAGGGTTTTTAATGTGGAAAATTTTGTGCAAGAATTATATTGCTAATAGAATTTTAATATTCCAAAAAGAAATATTTGCAAACCATGAAGAAATAGAATTAAACTTTGTGATACAAGTAGAGAAAAATAATGTAAAGCTGTGATTTGGATAGGTTAAAATTAAATAAGCTGAGTGTTAATTTCTTTATGGCTCCTTTACTAACTTGTAGAATGGATATGTTGTCCAGTCTCACACACACAATATTTATTGATGATTGTGACACATTTTAAACAGTCTGTTTAAACTGCAAGAGGCATCTGTAGAGAAATTAATCATTTCTCTAGTCAGTCTACACTTAACTGATGTGTGGAGAATAAGACCAGAGGCTATACCATGAATAGCAATATTACGTACAGGTTGAGTAACTCCTTGTTCATTGAATGAGACAGGAAACAATAAAATATGGTAATTTAATTAAAGCTGCAAATGCACAAGGGGTGAAAAGTCCTGCACAGTCTAGCTTAACTTTTAAAACTTTCTGCTTTCATTTTTGCAAGGTGAATACTCTTCTAATTATGGGGACTTTGATTGTGCCTTATTTTGTTTGTGTCAGATCATGTTTTGTGCTTATCAGACTGTCCTCAGCATCAATCCCTAGGGCTTGCAGCTCCAGGAGTTTACGAACCAAAATGGTGGCTCCTGAGAAAGAATAGGTGTGGTACTGACCACAACATCCCAGCTATTCCTGTTCAGGAGCAAGGTGAAAAAATCTCCCGTAGATAATTCAAGACAGGGAAATACAAGACAGTCAATAGCTGATGGTCTATACCTTAAATATATCCAGTGTCTTAATGGGAAAGTGAAATAGCCCAGTTTATGTGGGGAATGATAAGAAGTGGAGCAGTGTAATAGAAGTTTAACACTACAACTTGGAAATTATGTAGTAAGATAAAAGGGATCAGAGCAAAAGCAAAAGAGGAAGAAAGAGACCAAGTCATGTCCTCTCTGTTTCTTTGAGATTACTCTGAGATGTTGGCTTAAGAAACAGCAGATAAGGTAGGTGTACGAATGAGCAGACTACACAGCAGATCTTTTCCTCCATTTTGTAAACCAGTTATTGAAAAAGTCTGGTCAGAGATTCCTAGCTGTTACAGTGATCCACACTAGTAGTAGGCTGGCAGAAACAAGCTGAATTCTACACTTCGCTACTGGCATGACAGCTGTGTGACTGTGAGAAATGATGTCAGTCTACTGGTGTGTCATCATGCTGATGGCAGAGCAGCAGCCGCTGGACCTTCTGGTCAAAAATGTACAGCCCTCCTCGATTGCCTTTTCTTTACGTCTTATTGAAACTTGAAGTGGGCACTCCTGGAACATCCCTTGGGTGTAGTTTTTGTTCTCAACAGTAATACTGTTGTGGATCAGGCATCTAAGGTTGAAGAGATTTTCTGGGAAACTTCATCTCTGAGATTTTAGGTAAGATATTTATTTGCGTTAAAAGGCTCTTTGTATAAGAGGCAAATTTATTGACATAAAGGTATTTGACATATTATAGGACACACTGGACTCTATATTTCTCCTTGCCACCTGCTTTAAAGAAAAACACAGAGTTTTTTAAAACTCAAGATCAAAAATTTCTGTTTATTTGCAGAGTCCTTGGTATATTATTTCCATCACTGTTTCATCACCTACCACTTTAAATGCTAGTGAAAATAGAAAAAAAAAAGGACGGCTTGTAACTGAATAGGATTTATCCATAGTAATTAATTATTTTTAACATCTAAATATGTGAAAGATTAAGTTACCTTTGAAACAGAAATTGACACCTTTAAAATCCCAGTAAGTGTTGTAAAAACCTGATAAGAATTGAGGTAAGATTACCGGTGCTAATCCTGTAAGACATTGATGTTCTCAACTACCTTAAGGGGACAGAGAGAGAGGAAAATTCAAGAATATTAGAATACTTGTATCTCTCAGAAAGCATGGCTCCCTGTGAATCACTCACTGCTTTCTGCCTTGGCAACCTGCCAAATTGCAAGTTTTGCTACTACCCCGCAGTGGGACGTGCTCTAGCACCTCAGGGAATCAAGCTAGAACAGAGGAAAAGGAATGTGGTTTAGCATGAGTGCCACAGGCTCCCCTAAGCTTTAAGCTACCTCAGGGACTCAGGCTCAGTGGAAAAGAAATGGTTCTTGTTGGGAAAGCTGCTCATTTTAGCAGTTGTGCCTAACTCATCATATCAATTCTACATTGTGTTTTCTGGTGGGATCACCCAGAGGTGTATATTTGTTTCTTGTCAGATGTTTGTAGGGAGCTGAGGGACTGTTGCAGCAGCAAAGGTGTCTCATTCGGCCAGGTCTTGGTTATTGAAAATTGTCTTATCCCAAGGTTTCAACTTTTTGTTTTCATTTTGGATTAACTTGAAATCTAATCCCTGTTCATATTCAGCCTGTGGTTTATCATATCAGGGCTGGATGACAGTGAAGAGCAGTTTGAATTACTTTTGGTACAGTAATCATTCATAGGCACAAAACTCCTGGTAAATTCCCCAAGCATAACAATTCTGACAGCAGTCCTATCGGACTTACACCGGTTCCTAATAGTTTTGGGCAACTGATTATGCTATTTCTAGCTTCCTTCCATTTAGGCATCCTACTGTAAGCAGACTTTGCAATCCTGCTGTCAGGAATCCTGTCTCTCTTGAACTCACTTCTCACTGTGCCATGCTGTTTATCCATATCAACGTCCTGTAAAATTAAAGACAGCTGGGATGTTATTCCAATATTTAATCTTTGAGTTTTGGAAAACTCCATCCCAATTCTAGCCAAAATGAATCATTATAGGCCATTCAAACATCCCAGTATGATTTTGATCGGTATGAAGTGGGGGATAAAAGTCTACTAATGAAGAATATTAGTAGATTGTGAATTTTTATCTTCTTTGTTGTGTGTATTCTGCATGCAGATCCAAGCTTCATCTGGTGTTGACAAGGAACATCTACAAGTGGATTCCCTCATAACGAAAAAAATTCTTTTTCTTGTAAATATAATTGTTCTTCAGATTTAGGTTTTGTTTGCTTGGTTGGTTTTTGTGTGTTTTTTTGGGGTTGGGTTGGGGTTTTTTTTGAGTCATGAAAGGGAAGAAATAATAATGGGAAATCTCTTTAAGGTCACTTCCCAAACAACTTAGGAAAGGGTAATTTTTAAAAACCTGTGCCCTGTTTAGTTTAATCTTGCACAAAAATCTGAGATGAAACCAAAGTTCCATTTACATCACTCCCTTAACACAGCAATTCACTGCTTACAGCTGAATGCCTTAGAATTCATACCTTTTGTCCATTCCCACTTGCAACCCTTTGTACCCAAGTACCAAGACCATGTATCAGGGTGTTAAAGCAAGATGTGGAGCTCTGTCTGGAGGGCTGCTGTGCCTGCAGTTGGAACGGGTAGAGAAAGTCTTCATTGCAGCACAAAATCAAGCTGCTGTATGCTAAGTTAGGTTCTAGAGAAAAGCTTTGCAATAGCATGGAGAGAAGTGAGAAAAGTGACACTTTTCTCTGTCTTAGGCTCTGTCTTTGACTTTTAAGAAAACTTCTCTGTGATGCTTTTTTTTTTTAAGTGTTGAATTTGTGTTTATTGAGCCCAACAGTCTTTGGCACTTTCAAGGAGGGCAAATACCCCTAGCTGAAAGTGGATAAAACATATACTTTAGTGAAGGGAGAATTTGCAGCAGCAGAAGTTTTGGTAGCAACTGAAAATATGTAATTGCAGTAATAATGAACCTACTGTTAAGCACGAAGAAATGGCAGGCACAGTCTTCTGAAATCATATGATGGCAAGTAAATACAAAATTGTTACACTATTGAACAAAGTGTTAGGGAAGTAATACATAAACTGACACTTACAATTACAGCAGTGTATATATATGGGACACAGGGATCCATTCCTGAATTGAGTCTCTGAATTTTTGCCTTTAACTGTGTAATTGAGAAACTCAAACTCTTCAGTTACATTATTGCTCCCCTAGCATTAGCTAGCACTTTACTCCATGTGATGCCATTAACTGACTGAAAGGTTTGCATACAGATTATTAACCCTACCCAAGCTTGTGGAAGGATAGAAATTCATGTGCTATTTGCATTATAACATATATACTTTTTCTTTGTCTCTCAAATTAATCTGCCTATCACAAAGCTTCCTTTGTGTCACAGTTTCTTCAGGATGACTTTTGGCAGAGTTTAAGCCACATCTGTCTCTGTCAGTGACATTATTCAGCTCTATGCACACAAAAGGTCATGTTTCTAACCTTGTTTAAGCACGCAAGTTATTAGAACATTTCTTATCATATAAAATAAGTCACCCGAAAAGACCACTTAGTTTCACAAGTGCTGTAGAAAGCGTCCAATGCTCTCACAGTATATATTGTAATGTTCAGTGCAATGCAATCTGCCACAGAGCTTCCCCTTTCACTGGTTTTTAGTTAATTCTCGTTATTTGCCCTATGGCAACACTTAACAGGATGTTTCCTAACATATAATCTGTGCTAATGGGTCAACTTCCATGGATTTGGATCCCCTGTACTGAAAACAGTAGAAAGCAGAAGCTGAAGCCATAATCAGTCATTGAAACAAAATTTAGGAATTCTGTGTTTATTTGTACCAGACAGCTAGTTATTAGTTCTGTAGGAGTCACCTGTGTGAAACTTGAATAATTTACTTGCTCTAGAACAGGATTCTCGCTAAGAGTCACACTATGGGCCTGAGAGTGTTGTCCAAACACTTCTTGAACTCTGCCAGGCCTGGTGCTGTGACCACTTCCCCGGGGAGCCTGTTCCAGTGTCCAACCACCCTCTGTGGGTGAAGAACCTCTTCCTGATGTCTGACCTAAACCTCTCCTGACACAACATCAGGTCATTCCCTCGGGTACTGTCACTGGTCATCACAGGGAGGAGAACAGTGCCTGCCTCTTCGCTTCCCCTCACAAGGAAGTTGTAGACTGCAATGAGGTCTCTCCTCAGTTTTCTCTTCTCTAGGACGAACATACCAAGAGACCTCATTTACTCCTTGTATGACATCCCTTAGACCCTTCACCATCTTTGCAACCCTCCTTTGGCTGCTGTGTAGTATCTTCACATCCTTCTTAAATTGTAGCACTCAAAGCTGCACACAGGACTCAAGGTGAGACTGCACCAGAGCAGAGCAGAGGGAGACAAGCACTTCCCTCAGCCAGCTTGAACAATTCTAAGTACTTATCTATGTAACTATATATGAAATTGAGAAATGTGTTATTCAGGAAGTGCTGTAATGACATCTGATCTGGTGTTTTGGTACAATGATTGTCTTAAGAAATCTATAGGCTGAGATGTGTTCTATATATCACAGGAGGTTGGAATGAAGTATATAAAACCTAATGTAAAATGTTTGCTGAATTATCCGGCTAACCCAAGTCAAAGGTATTCAAATATTAAACTTCCATTGAAAGGCACAATTGATCTAAAATTCTGATTTTCAGCACATTCCTTACAATGGCAGTGGACTTCAGTACTCCCAACAATTAATCCTTAGTCTAAAAATCCTTCTCTTGTAAGTTAATTGTATGTCTTATCTCCCAAATAAGAAGAATTGTGTGAGAATGTGGTAATGTCTATCGCAGGCTGGGAGACGATGGACATTACTTGTGTATCTGTAGTCCAAGAGACTGATACAGTTGGTTCACCTAGAAATAAGCTTTTTCCACAATATTTTGAAACTGCATGGCTACTGAAAGTATTACAGGCATATGCTTTCAGAGAATAATGGTTAACAGAGAGGGCAAGCCCCACTCTGTACAGATAAGTTTCAACTTTTAGGGCTAGTCATTATTTGTTCCATTTAGTAGCTTACAACTCTCTTTTACTACAATCACTTCTTAATTTCAAAGTAGGATAGCACTATGATTCACAAGAAAACCACTCAACCCAATTTATTTTTTTTCCTTTCTCTGTCTGCTGTTTTTGTGTGAGAAGGAGTTTACTAAATACTGCAAAGCCTTGCGAGTCTTTTCACCACAACAGGACATTCATCTGTTCTATTATTCACACCTAAGCCAGTGAGCAAAATTTTTAAAGTTTGACTTTTACTGTGTGTTACTATGTCCATTAGAGATTTCACCATTGGTTTTGAGTCTCTGGAATTTGCTTCTGTGTGGATGTTGGAGCTTTTGGGAAGAAAATGGAAACATGAAAAAGTTTCTCCTAATAAACTCTTTGATCAGAAAGGTCTCATTCTTATCTGTCTTTTTCTCCTGCTTATTCTCAATTTGCCTAATGAAAAGATATTTTCTCTCTTTAAATCCTGCCTCATTACTTTAATAGGAAGTAGTACAAAGTCCTCACATAGTTGGACCAGCGATTCTCATCTGTTTTTTGTCTTAAATCCCATACTGGTAAAATTTCTTCATAGCCCTGAAGAGTGAAAAGTTTTCTCATCAGGGAGAAGCAGTTTATATTCCTGTATACCTCTCATGGCTAACACATGTCAGTGTGGAACAAAAGAGTTTCCTTAGTTGAACAGGAGGGTAAGGTGGTTCTGAGGTTAGTTCCAAGAAGAGTAATTTCTTTTGCTGTGGACATCTGTACACTAGGAACTAAATAGAAGGAATAGTTCAGGTCTTACCAGTTCCATGGCAACATTTTTCTTTTGCTCAGACAATCCTGGTCCTTTGACTGAACTTTTCCTTTCCAAGCCTAGTTTATGGTTTCTGTCAACACATTGCATGTAGTGCCAACAGACATCAACTTTTCAAGCAAATTATGCATAACACTTGATTGCCTCCCTGAGATTTATTACAAGACTAACAAAATCACTGCAAACCCCCATTAAAATGCTACTTTCAGTGACCTGTACAAGATTATTTTACACAATCTTTAGGCACAGGTTTGCCTTTTAAAAAGCTTCCATGTATAAAATTAAAACCACCAAAAGAGCTTTTAATCAGAGAATGTCTACTTAGAAAGAGTCGTATAAACCTGACTAATATTAATAAGGCAGACAATTAAGAAATTGCAATTGTTATAGAGTGATTTGGGGGAAAAAAACAAAAAAACAAAAACCAAACACAACAAAAAGCCAAACCATAAACTCTAGAGGAATATAATCCCCTTGATTTAAAGGTATTCTTACAGAAATCACAAGAGGAACAGTTATCACTGGTTATGCAATAAAACTGCTCTTTTTTGTTCTTTTTCACTCGCTGTGGAAGTGGAACACAAAGCAGTCACTTTGGCTTCTTCATTAGCATGTTTAAATGTCTGATACAACTAAAAAGATATGAGACACTGTCTTTTATCTACACCCTAGCAGTTGTGATGGTGCTGTGCTGGTTTGTAAGCCTTTTTAGAAATTTTTTCGAAGTCTATCTACAAAAATTGTACTCTGCATTTCTAACAATGCAGTATGTACAGTTTCAAGGATGGTATGAATATTTGCTATGAATATTTTATCTGCAGGTTGCTTTCCCATGCAGTAGGGAAGATTCATCATTCAGGTACATGAGCAACAATTTTCGAAGAGGAGAAAAGCAAGAAAATGTGAGAGGAAGGAAATATTTTTCATATTCACATATGATGCAATGATTTCTACACTTTCTGTGACAACTCGTTTTCCATTTCTGCCTTCATTATAACACGAAAAGGATTAAAAGCAAGATGAAATATTTAAAAAAAATGTATATCCACGCAAGAAATTATTCCCTGTGTCAAATGTATTAAACCATATCTGTAAGAGTGGGACTGATTTTTATACACATGCACATGTGTAAAATCATGCTATATGAGAAATGTGCTCATACATTTCTCTTTACAGGATATGCTTGTGTTTTCTAAGTAATTTAGGATGCCATTGCTAAAGACGACCCTATCTTGGAAGACAGTTAACCTTGAAAAGCATTTAAGCATCATAATGTGAAAACAATTCAACCTGAGTCCTTGTCCAGTACTGTGGAAAAGGTGAATGAGAACCGTGGCCATGTAAAGAGGAGAATAATGAATACCAGAATAATGAATACCAGGAGGCAGGTGCTTTTGCTTTGGCAAGTGCCATTAACAGGAGTCATGCTCTTACATGACCTTTACCTCCTGAGCCCTTACTTGAAAAGGGATTTTGAAATATCTGAGATGAGAAATTTGAAAAAAAAAAAAAAAGAGTGATGAGCTGAAGAGAGTGCTTTATCTCACCATTGCACAAGCAGATGAAGCTGGCATAAACCACAGCACTGGCTGAAAAGGGCAAGACTACCCTTCACAGATCTGTAGTCTCTGCATTGTTTCCTCCCTTGATTCTTCTCTTTCTTTTGCACCAGGCTGTTTCAGACTGATTCACCACCCAGCTGTGCAAGTACCATGTAGGCCGAACAGAGAAGGCAGCTGAGGGACAGAAGGTGACCAGAACAGGTCTGTGTGCTTGTGCTGGCTTTGCAGTCTCAGGGAAGGTGTGGATGGGGAGGGCTAAGGCAAGAGTGGGAAATTACTGGACACTTGAATTTGCTTAGCTTATCGATAAAGCTGAAGTAATTTGATTAAGTCGACACTGAGTATCACAAGGTTCTTCATTGTCTACAAAGAAGCAGCATCACTAAGAGCTGCTGCTTGGCTTCTGCCCAGAAATGAAGAAAGGAAAAAATAATTTAATGATGAGGATACTTAAGAATTAAAAAAGAACATCAAGAGACTGCTGGATGGTCTCTTTTATGTTTTCAAATCAACAGTAATTGCCTTTCTGGGACACATAAAATACACACTTAAAGACACAAAGTGCTAGGTTCAGCAAAGGGAGAAATGAATGAAATGTGGTGTCCTGATATAGATAAAAGGCAATCCTAGTTGATCTAAGATGCCCTTCTGACCTTAAGCTCAGTGAAAAAAAACTGTGGCAAGCTATGAAAATGTATTTAAAATTAAATGCAGAGTTACAAAAATGTTCTGCTTTCTTACACTCCAATAGCTGAGCACTGCTAAAAAAAAAAAAAATTCTTATTAAAAATTGGTTTTGCATTATTTCTGAGCAAAACCAAAATAGAAAAAATATAAAAATATAGAGCTCTTGTAAAGCTACTAAAGAAATGGTGAATATTGAAGAATGATGGGAAGCTTTTCTGCAGATACCACAGTAACTGCATGTTTCAGACTGCATTTGATGAAGTTTGATTTGTTAGTGCTCAATACTCTGATGAAACTCTGGTCTGCTCCTTTTTCAATTCACACGTATTTTTAACAATTATTTTATTCTTTCTTGGGCCAGTAGGTAGCAGAAGACTACACCAGCCCAGCCTTGAATTACAAGGCATCTATCTGGGGACAAGTGGCGAATGACTTTCCACAAATGTATCTGTCCCCTTTATTTTTGTTAATCTGTGTCAATGTTGGTGATTTTGTGGCAAAAATACTATGTGACTTGTGTAGCACTGTTCCCCACAGCACACAAATTGAGGGTTCTATTCAGTGGTTGTTAAGCCCTTTTTTTAGGTTTTAAACATGCTTTTGCATCACTGTAGTGCTATGGGTTTTAATTTACAGCTGTCAATATATTCCCATTAGATTTATGGAATGCTGTGCACAGAGCATACGGTCTTGTAAAAGAAGCTCATGGAGCTCCCAGGGGTCCCACGAGTATAGATTGAATGCAGCCAAGGATAAGTCAATAAAATTAACTTTGTTACAGTTTTCCTCTGTTCAATATGGCGAACCTAAGCATTTTACTATTTGTTATGTAGAAGGTCTTACTAATAAAAGGTTTCTCTTAAAATCATTCGCAGTTTTATCTTCTCTTTAAAAAAAATAAAGCACTGAAAACTTGCCAATGGCAATGACAGAAGTTCTAATAAGTATTGCAGTAGCAGGAAAAATAATGGCATCAGATTTAAATGTGAGTCCATTACATGGACTTTATAGCCATTTTACAAAGTAAACTGAATAATTTTGAAAGGGCAGACTTTAGAATCCACTTCAAAAATCCCTCTGTACTTCTAGTGAGTGACTGCTCTCTGAGCCTTCAGTAAATGATGGGGCAGACACAAGGAGTGCATCAGTTGGGTCCTGCCACTGGCATCCATCTGGAGAAATGTGTATATCTGTATCTGCTATTTGATCATAAACTGAAGGTGAAAGTCTTTCTCTTAGATACTATATCTTTCTGTTTTCTTGAGTGGCTAGAGAGTTTTGAACCAGTGAGGTGGTAACACACGTTTTGCAAAATAAGTAACGTCTTTTCTGTAACTAAATGTTTTTACCTCACATCTGAAAGGTTATCCTTTCTATGACTCAGGTGCAACAAATTTTTGCCACTGTCTCTAGTGGAATTCACATATAAATATATATGAGAATCATTTACTCACACATATTAAGTTACACGAATTTAGTGTCACTTAGGGGTCTAAGCACTTTCTTATTAACAAAGAGAGAGAAACAGCTACAGGAGTCCATTTATGCTTTACACACAAAAAAGATACACAAGTCAATTCCTGGAGATTACTCTCTCTTGCCTGGCATACTTGTTGGAGTAGTTCAAACTATCCCATCAGGTCTTTGGGTTGCCACTCAGTACAAACTGAAGCATCATAATAACAGCTTGGGTTTTGCACCAGCTTCTGAAATCCTGGCCCACAGAAAAGAAGGCGAATGCAAGTGTCCACTAAGATTACAGTGATGTGACAATGCTGGTTCACATGCACTCTCTACCAGTTACAGTCTTGAAATTCTCTTTGTGGTTGTGCTTGCTTTCCCAACAGGAAGAAATATATTTTCTATCTAGACTTCATTGCCAATACTAGGCCTTTGATAATGAAAACACTTTTATTAATGGGAAACAAGATTAGATTAAATAAAAATTGATTTTTAACTGCAACTGTATGTTGCAGTTAAAAACATACAAGCTGTTTTTTACTTTTTAGTAATCCATTTTACCAATTTTATTTCCATTTCTTTGTGTTCTGGTCTTTGTCCCTAATGCAAACTTCTTTTCAGTGAGTTTATCTTGAATTCATACTATCAAAACTTGATGAAACTAAAGTTTATATTCTAAGATAGAATGAAGCTTTGGAAAATATCAGCACACAGACTGGAAATTAACAAGTCAAATCAGTTAAAGAAGAAGAAATTGCTACACTTGGAGGAATTTCAGTCTCCAAGCTTTTGGCCTTATTCAAAAAAATGAAAGACATTTTTTAAACTGACTAATCATATAATTTACAAGTCTTATTCCATGCTCTTCTGAAGTGGATTTCTGTGAGTGCTTTTGAGTCCCAAGTCTCAGAGCTAGCCCTAGGGGGCATGTGGGACATGTGCTTGACATTCACAGCATGCTGTTATATTTTCAGGCATTATCACTCCCATTGGATCATGACCATTCTTGTGTATCAAAACAGATGAAGACAGATGGCTGCTGTGCCATCAGCTCTACTGCACACGTCCCGGCTCTGAGCAAATATGCAAAAATTCTACTGATAGCTGGGACCTGCTGTTGAAGTATTGGGAGAAAAGGTCACACAATGAATGGACCCACCTCTGATGGAGCAGCTTGGGCACAGCTCAAATTTCATTATGCTGATGAAGCATCTACATAGACCATTGATCTAGCCCATAAAAATTGTGTAACTCTATGCTGTCACTCACACAGGAGCAGGGTACTTTTAAGATAGATCCTTTGTCTCAGCTGGGCTAAATGCAGCTAAATGCAGTGATGGATTAGAGAGATGCTTGTCTGGTATGTCTGGGGTGCACATTTTGCACATTTTGGCGGGGCCTAAAACTAACATAAAGTGTTTGGTTACCATCTGGTTTCCTACTTCACTAGGTTGATTTATTATACGGAGGAGTGCTAGTATTCAGGCAACCAGAAGCTGATAGAGCAGTGAGACCAGTCAAGTGAGGATTTGTGTCTGAGGACCATGGTACTATGCATCAGAGGATTTGCTTGGGCATAGAGATTTACCCTTGGGCAAATTAAGCTCTATTGAGCCTTGTAGCAGTGGCATGAAATAGGTAAAGTCTTGGTCCAAGATATATAGTGACTTCTATCTGCTTTTTGTGTGTTCTGCTACTTGTTGTGCTTACTGCTGTGGGCATTCAAGGAAAAAGGTGGTCTTTTTAATTTTTTCTTTTCCCCAATTTTCAACTCAGAAAAAAAAATCTGTCTTTTTTGCCTTGCAGATAAGCATTTGGCAAGAAAAATCCTGGACTTTAGTATTTGTAGTTAATGAGAATATCCCAGCCGAGGAGGACAGGAAGACAGCCAGCAAAGAGCCTCTGGTACCTGCTCATTCAGATAAGCCTTACTGTAGCTATACTCTGTTGGTACAGTGAGCGAGGGGAACCAAGAAGGGCTGCCTAACAACACATAGCCAGTGACAAATGTGCTCTTCAATTAACATTAGAAACTCTTTAAATCAAAATGTTTTAGTTCCCCCTTCATTGATTTTGTAATCTCTCTGTGAAATCACTGGTTCCCCTAATTGGCTGATGAAATAATTATTGACTGACATTCATTTGGACTTCTTCTAATTAGAAACTCTATTCCACCAGATGTCATGTCAAAACAGGTTTCCGTCTGAGAATTTTCAGCCTTCATTTTTTCCTTTGCAATTTTTTGATCATTGCCTTTCTCTATTCAGAAAGGATCATGTAATCTTTTCTTTCTTAACTTTCTTATGAGTAATTAACTAGTGAAGATTTGGGTTTTGTTGAGTACAATTCAACATTATTTTATTTTGATTTGTGCTTAAAATATTTTAAATCAACACTTAAAATATGCTAATCTTGTCACAAAATAGATATTATAAATTAACATCTAGATAGTTTTAAAAGAACTAAGATTACCCTGTTCTAAAACTATTATTCCCTATTAAAAATATTTTAAAAGTTAATTTAAAATCTCATCTTATTAACAATGATTTAAAAATCACCTTGCAATGCAAAAGGCAATAGCAACTTCCAGAAGTATTCCTTGGGAAAAACCCCACACCTTTTGGTGCTAAGGTCTTTAAAGATCCTCATCATTAATGTCTGGAAAATTTCTAATACGTCTCATAACACTTCTGTACACAGAAACCAAAATGTAATCCAAAAAGCCAGTTTATTGATGTAAATGAGCTGCATTCATTTTATTTCTGTATATATGTATATTATTCTGCCTGTGGCACAGTGGAAAAAATATCACCAAAGAAGTTATATTTAGATAGTTTATGTGAATGAAGTTGCATACACACGAGTGGAAAATACAGCATCTCTGAAATAATTGATTCAAGCAGTCTGCTTCCCAACTGGAGCCCAGGGAGAGATGCAATGCATTTTACTGTTTTACCGCACATAGGAAGTTGTTCCTCAGAATACTAGTTGCTCATGAATCAGAGAGAGTGATAAATTAATTGCATCACTCCTAAACTAGGAGTCTAGGCTCTTCAGAGCTTTGCAAAATTCTTATCTGGCTGAAGTTATGCTACTAATTTTATCACTCAATATAACACTGTTTACTTTTAATAATGCAGCTGTGAAAGAAAATTACTTCAGGTAGCTTGCCTAATGCATTTGGTTAATGGTCATAATAGCAGTAAAAGATGCTTACTCTGTATATTTCAGCACATTTCGCCAAGATGTGTGGAGAAGGCAAATATACCTTGAACAGTATGAACAATACTAGAAAAAATACAGGAACTATACATATATATATAATTTCCTGTATTTTACTACTTGTGGCTGCTAAGGAATAAAAATATGGTGACATAGGATGATCCTATCAAGAAGATACAGTTGTTTAAACAGCTACTCTTGCTATAGTATTTCTTTGCAAACTCATTTCATTCATGGGAAAATCCCTCATGGAGATTGTTTTTCTCCCCTAGGAAACAGAACTGTATGATAGTGGGGTAGAAACGAAAATCCTATTCCTTCAATAGGTGTAGGGATTAGGAGGGAGGAATTGCCCCCTGCCGCCCATCTCTCGAGGGCAGAGACGGGTGGTGGAGGCCCCGATACCGGCAGACAAAGGACAAGCAGCGCGCAGAGGGTCCAGCAGTGAAGAGAGGCTTTATTCAATTTTCCCGCAGCTTATAAGGCTGCCGGGAGGGACGGGGTTTTACCGCTCGACCAGTCAGTGAGAGGAGACAATAGAGTAACCATGGGAACCCAGGAACCAGGGATGGACAGGTGAGACAACCAATGAAACCACAAGATTTACATACGTGAGGAGTAAAGCGTAGCACATATAATACACAAATATTAAAACACAGAGTTAACAATTTCCAACCCCCGACAAATAGGCTTCTGTTCCTGCCTGATGTGTGTATATGCAAGAAGGATAGGGAGAAAGAAATACCACTCAAAATGAAGCTACTGTAGAAAGTCTTAAACATATTTNCGATCCACCTACGTCCTGAGGCCCTCGCTGCCACTGTCCAAGCTCGCTTGGCCCCGGCAGATGAACCTCAGGATTAAAGGGTGGGCTCAGTTCTGCGCGCACTGTGTCCCACCTAAAATAAATCCAATGCGCAGGCTGGAAGGCGTACAAAGACCTTCCACAGTTCTTCGTTCGCGAAGTCTGGCCATTATATAATACACAAATATTAAAACACAGAGTTAACAATTTCCAACCCCCGACAAATAGGCTTCTGTTCCTGCCTGATGTGTGTATATGCAAGAAGGATAGGGAGAAAGAAATACCACTCAAAATGAAGCTACTGTAGAAAGTCTTAAACATATTTTATTATACTACTTTGCTTGTTTTTCTATACTCTAACTCTTGCATTCAGCTCTCCTCCTCCACTTCTGCCCTGATCTGTCTTTTATATCCCAGCTTTTTCAGACATTGGTTATGTCTTTTTTGCAGGCTTATGACCCAAGAGTGCTGTGAGCTATTGCCGGCTTTGTTTGCTTATATTTTGCTTATATTTTGGCTTTGTCTGTCCATGGAACAGCCAGATCTCACTGCTGTGGTTAAGGTTTGCTCTGCATAGTGCTGCAGAATGGCTCTTCTCCTCTCTGAAGCTCTGGGATGAAGTGCTATGAGGTAGGGAGTTCTGTTCTGAGCAAAGTCTGAATCTGCAGCTGATCTACAGGTAGCTTTCAGCCCTGACTGTTTTCATGCCTGGTGTCAACAGATGTTGAGCTGGTGCTTTGGAAGGGTGAAGTGGCTGGTTTGTTTGTTGTAGTGTGACTTTAGCTTGTCATTGCACCCAAGGAATTTTTACAACTATTACATTTTTTACCCCCAGCCCTCCAGTAGGTAACTATATTACTTTGCATTGTGGACCTTGTATGTGCTGGAAACAAACTCAAATTGGTTTTGCATGATTAAAAATTTGTGTAGGTGGAATGCTTCTGCCTCTTTGTCTCTCTCAGGATACATTTAACACGTGTTTTCTTCTTTCATGTTTGTGCAATTATCTTTCCTCATGAACACATGTTTTTTCCTCCGGTTCAATCATTCAGTCGTCTGATGTGTGAGACTGATACTTAGTTTTCTCCCACAATTTCTGTCCTTACTACAGGTATCTGCAATCATGACATGATTTTTCTTCATTAGAAGGTACTGTGTCTACACCTCTCTCTCACTCGGGCAGGTAAGGTAAGGACACTTGATCCTTTCTCATTAATGTCTCTGCCTCAAGGATGACTCTGAAGCAGTTGATCTTACTTTATTCCTGTCCCTCTTCTCAGTGTCCAGCATATGAATACTGTAATTCACTGGACTTCACATTTACTTAGTTCAGCCTGAGAATAGGTACCATCTCCTGGGTGCAGCTGGATTGAACCAGAACAGCTGGAAATGTGACAATTTCAAGCTGTCCAACCTGATCCCCTGGAGGCTGTGCCATACAAGATACAGGTTTTGTACCATTGCTGTCTGCAGCCAGACATATGAAGGTGGGTCCGAATGAGGCCTGGATTGCCTTAGATGTGTTGACAAACATACTGTAATGATTCCAGAGTCACCCTTTTTGTCACTCAGCTTTCCTTCCTGTAAGGACAGAAACTAGGAATAGACATAAATGGATGGAAGTCATTCCAGCTGTTTCTGTTCAGTGTCCCAGTACTCACATGTGCTAGTGTGCCCTCCATGTGCTTTTGAACATTGCTTATTTGAAGTTATTTTTTAAAACTGATAGTACCTTTGTCTATACTACTATTTGCTAGAGCATGATACAGCTGAGCCAACAGTAGTACCACTAATGTACCATGAACAAAGTCTTCTGGGGCCAAATGTCATATTTTGCTTTTAGGGGCTTAATCTAAAGGGTATTTACATAATTCTCTATTTTTCTAAGTTGGAAAGAATGGAGTGTGCTAGTAGCACGTGTAATGTACTAATAACATTTGCACTGATTGTGTTCTTTTAGAAGTAGATGAGACAAGCATAGGTTAATTAAATCTGACTAGAAAATCAACCATATAGTGGCAGTGCATAAATCCCTTTAATGCAATAGTGACCTCTTTGCACAAAAGTGATAGCTCTATAAAAACTGTTATGGGAAACTTGAATTGGTCGTTTAAGATGTCTACAGTAGTCTCTGATGAAAAGCCCACTAGTTACACGAGGTGCCCTGCTAGAAGAGCAGCGATTAACACCATCACTTTCCAGGGACATGCAGGATTTGTTTTGTCAGGATTACAGCCTGACTAATTATGGCCTCTATTTCTGAGATATCATTAAGAACAGTAGCTTAGAGAGCACACCTGCAGGTGCAATCCATTTGTAAGGTATGGCTTTTGGGAGCATAAATGAATTATATCTTCAAAATCTTCTTCTGGTTTTAGAGTTCACTTAAATACTTCCAGACTATCATGGTGAGCTTCAAATATCCACCCTTTTAAACTAAAGGTTTCTGTTGTTAGAGAATCTACATAGTTAAAAAAAACACTGCAAATTGCAGCATACTGCTTTTGGATTCAATATTTCAATGTCTGGGTCTCCAGCTGTGTTTTTCCACAGTAATGTTAATTATTGACTCTGTAACCAACAGTCACATGTAATACTGTAATGTAATTACATAGTATCTGACAGTAGATTAAAAAAATAACAAGGGGAATATTAAAAAAAAAACAACAACACAATCTGGGATGCAGGCATGACATGTAGCTAAACTAGTTGAAACACAACTTCTCTCTGCGATCTGCTGTGGATAGTTCATAGCTCTCCATACTAAAATAGACCACTTTGTGAAGCTGACATCCTGGGGCATTGTACCTGAACTGACTTGGAGGGAAAGAGGGACAGTCACAGGCATCACACACAGGAACAAACAGAACATCCCTGCCTACCTGCTTACCTACCTACCATCTCAAAGCACAGCCCTTCATGGATTAGACTCTACAGAACACAGGCATAGTGGGAAGTGCAAAGCATAGCAAGATTTGAAATGTCCATTTTTAAAAATTCTGCTGTTACCCAGCTTCTTTGTGAACGAATGAGAAAGAAGAATGAGACTGAGACGTAACCATTTATATAATATTGTGTTGGTATGACTTTATTTTTACATCCTCTCTGAAATCTGAATCACTGAAGTTTTTCAGGTTTTTTTTCTCTCTTCTTGAGCTGGAGTCATGTAATTTTGGCATGGTATCTGTGGCAGTATCAACAGAGTATTTTTTTTTTTTCAATGAATGGGACAGAGGAGAGGTTGATAAATCAGGTAGCATTCCCTTGTCTTTCATGTTGTTCCTTAGGAGATTGGACATAATTATTTGTGTCTTTATTTCAGTATGTATAGCTCAAACGTTTGCAATCTTTCCATAATTCACCTGAAAATCAAGGGTATTTCAGTCTCACTGAAAGAGAACTGAATAATAACTTTGTAGCTGCTTCATAGGTAATTGCATGAGAAATCACTCAAGCAAAGCCCTGCAGCAGTGTTTCACAAGCTGTACTCAGCCTGCTTCATGAGATAGAAGCTCTAGGAGACTTGGATGGGTGACCATGACCATGTCCCCAAAGCAGTTTTGAAAATCCTAGGAGGTCTCCAGGTAAACTTAACATCTTTAGAAGTGTCTCTCAAAGGACACAACAAATGCAATGCAATCAGCACTACTGTAGTTACTAGGGGTTTTCTAAAACCATCTGCCCTATCTGCGGAGACAGGAATATTCCCCTTTCCCTTCTATAGAACTGGGGACAGGAGGGTAAATAAGAAACTTATGTAGGGATAAGTAGAGAAGGAAGAATCTTTTCACAGCTGGGTAATCTCCATGCATGTCCTGGCAAACAAGATCTGCAGAGGATCCAGGAAGATATCCCCAGAAACAGTGTAGTTTGAAAGGTGTAGATAATGGGAACAACCAGGCCTGAATATAATTTCTTGCTTTACTGTAGAGGGATTTCAGTGTCCTCTGCTTGTGATTCATGGTCTTACCTAAGAGTGACAGGATGTTGCAGAGAGATACTATTTTCATTCCTTCCCTGCAGTCTTTAGGTTCAGGAGTAGAGCAATTCCCACAGATGTGGTGATACCCAACAAATACAAAAGCATTAAAATGAAACTGAGACACAGGGCAATGTGTTAGTCCCATGGTACAGGCTTTGATGTAAGAAAATGTGTGTTATCTTTCACAGAAGGGCTTGCTGGAATTTCTCGCACCGTGGAAAGATGTTATAAATCAGGCTTTCACAAGGGTAAATATTTTTAGGCAATTTCAAATTTCAAGCAGGAAAAGTTGGATTCTTACAGAGAGCTAAGCTCAAAATATTTTTTTGCCAATCATAAGCATTTGCATTCCGAAATGTTTGGACTGCTTTACAATACCTTGCTGGCTTACTTCTTTGTCTCTTATTAGAAATCACATTTTATAAATAAACAGAAAAACATCTGGCAGAGAGGCTCTGCTATGTGTCTTGTCTTTGAGTGTTGAACTGCTTTTGGGTGAGCAGGCATATCTTTTCCATTTCCTCACTTTGGATGGACAAAGCTAAAGGCTTCCCTTGCTTCAAGATATAAAATCAATCTGAAACTAGTACCTGAATATTTGTTTGACTTACAAAGGATCATCCTGATCTGATAAGGTAGTCTACTATTTATTTCTTTGATGGCATTACAGGTGCTAGAAAAATAAACACAATTTTTTGGGGGGGGGGAATAAAAGGAAAATATTCTTGTTAGAATTCAAGTTTTCACATATCTAATAATTTCAAATGTTGTTCTAAAATCTGCTGGTTTATGAATTGGTAACACAATTGCAGTCTGAAAGCATCTGGTGGCAATTAATGGAAATTTGCCATAGAATTATGAAGAAAACCTTTTTTTTGCAGCATTAGTCATATTCTGATTACATGCAAGTGAAAAATATTGGAGTCCTGGAGCTGAGAATGTAGCAGTAGAATTTTTTACTAATGGTTCTTTCTGAATTAGGAAAAGCTGTCATTATTTCACCATTCTTTTGATTAGTCATTGTTACTTATATAATATCTTTTTCTCACATGCCCTTCTTTTTGGGAGGAAAGTAAGTTAATTATGGTGTCAAAGCTGCAACAAAGAGGAATTCTCATTTTCATTAACCTTGTCCTCTCCAAAGGGGTTTTTCTTCACTATCTTTAAAATAGTAGATACACAATAGACATCTAACAAGAGACAAATGGCTTTTTTGGATCATTAATCATAATTTCCCATATATTCTAATAAACATCTATTGGATTATGCAATTTTTATGTCTTTAAATGAGGATTAAAGTCATTACAGTCTGCAAAACAAACAACATAATTGAAATGGATTAATAAAATCACTGCTATAAAAATCACTGACTTTATATGTGTGTGTAATAAATGATAATAGGCTGAGAGGGAAACAATTTGTTAGAAAATCAGATTAGAGTGACTGCCAAAAATAATGCTTTAAAATCACCAAGTATTATAGGAAAGTTGCTATTGCAACTTCTTGTTATCATCATCTTTTATTCTGCATAAAAGATAAAAAGCCTTACAGATTTATGATTGGGCAGTTATACAGATTTTGTCTGATACATCTTTCTTTCTACATGCATGTTTCCATATAACATAGAATATAAAAATACCCCAAAACCAGATATGACATAAGTAGCACACAATTGATGGTTGTGGTTTTGGTTAGTTTTCTTTCTCAATCTGAATAATCCAGTTTCCTTGGCCACTAAATTCTGATTCAGAAGTGCATACATGCCAAAGATGATTCCAAGAGGGTTGTTTTCTGGAGCTGATTTTTACTTATACAGCTTGGACTAGGATGTGGGTTTCTGGGCATTAGGGTGTTTGGTGACTTGTTGTTTTTGTGGTTTTGGTTTTTGCTCTTTTGTGTTGTTTTGTTTTGTTTGGGGTTTTTTTTACTTATTATTATTATTAATTGTGTCTGTATCTTACACTTACCTAGGTTACTTTATATATTTTCCAATTTCAATAGCATTCTCTAATTAAAATTCCAAGGAATTCCTCCCTACTCCTCCCAACAGTGAATAGTTGGACTGGAGAGGATATGGAACATATTTCTCCTTTCAACTCTTTTTATTTTCTTTTTATTTCTGGTATTATCATAAAATGTTTCTATTTCTGCAGAACTACTTGCAGTTGCTTTGCTTCTGGAGAAGAGATAGTTCCTGAGTGTTTGCATTTGAGTTGTTCATCAGATGGTGTTGCAAGATGATTAAATTAATTCTATAGTTTGGACCCCAGCAGCAGAGATATGGGCATAAATCATATGGGCAAATATGATATCAGCTTCTTATTATTTACTATGAAAAACACTGTCATCCCCAATAAACAATGGATTAACAGAAGTGAAAAGAAGCCCTCCATAATTTTTCATATTTTTATTATGAATTTGCCTTACTCAAGTCTTGGGCTTTGATTTGCTGTCAATAATGTATCAAATTACTTCACTGAACAGCAGATTGATGGATTTTAGAAGACTGCAGGTCTTCTAAAAGGAAGAATCCACACCAATTTGATTAAGGATCTGAAATAATGCAGTGTTCAATATACATAGCTCATATTTCAATTATTAAATGTTCAAAGTGCTGTCAGCCTCAAATTTTCAAAACTTGGGACCTCAAATTATATAAAAAAAGTGCAACATTGATTTGCTTCTAAATTGTCCAAATGTTCAGCTTCTTTTGCATCTGGGAGGAGTAGAGAGTCTACGTCTAACCTTCTATTTAAGCACCTACACCAAATGTTGCAGTACTTAATAATGTGGCACTTGTCCCTATGTGATGATCTAGAGCATCCAGGTCACACACTAAGATTTCTACTTAGGAGTGTTGTATGCAGCAGAGTATTGGGTGCTTTTTGACTGAGATGGAGCTAGTGACCCGCTGAGCATCTTACCTGTGAGAAAGGATACTTGTCAAATTATGTTTGAACTCCTTCCCTTCCTGGCACTTGGAGACTTCAAAGAAGATGAAATTCCGGTGCTCTGCATTATTAGTCATCATTAGTCATCATGAAAAATACCTTAATACTTTTATAGGGGGAATGTAGGTATCCAGCTTTTTCTCAGCCCAGAAGGGGCTGAATGACCAGCGGTTGTCCACACTGGGTGTGCTGACAGAAGGTGAGCACCAGCTACTCTTCTTGCCAAAGTCTGAGCCATTCTGCACGGTGAGCTTCCTTTGGCTATGAAGTGAGACATTAAGGTTTGCAGGACAGTTATACAAAACTGTAAAAACCCCCCATAAAAACACTAAAGCAAAACAAAACTACTGGTGGATCAGATATTCAGGTTTTGGAAATACCTGTGGGTCTGTCTGCGCCTAGAGAGAAATGTATTAATTATACCTGCTGAAGTTATGTCCCATAAAGAAGAAAAAGGTTCTTTCATATAGGAGACAACACATCTAGATACATCAGAATGTCTCTTTGTCTCAGTGCTCTACCACAGCAAAGGTGTTAGAGTAACACGTACGCTAAATGACAGTGACATAACACTCCAGACAGTACAGACCAACTTGTCTTTATCTCTGTGCCTTTCACAGCCTTCCAGGAATGCCAATGTGTATGTTTGTCTATAAGAATAAGTCACTGATTCAATTAGAGTGATAAGTGGTGTGTCTGCACTAAGGCAGAGAAAGAACATAGCACCATTTCAAGTAAAGTGCCCTTGAAGACTTTCATCACTCATAACCTACTGTTCCCACTGCCCTGCAGAAGGAGCTGCCTTTCTCTATGTCATTGTTTGGGCAGGAAGGTCATGCTTTTGTTGGTATGCTACTCAGGGCTTTCTGCAAGCAGTAAAACATTTTGGTAATAAAAAAGATATTGGGGTATTTTTTTTCTTTTAGCTGTATCACAATGAACAAGAGCACCTTTCTCTGCCCTGGGGTTTGTAAGAGAGATAGCAAGACAAGCAATAGCAGTTGGTTGCAAAGTTAGTTTTAGGGATGAGTAATCAGGGCAATTGCTTGAGATAAAAGAGCATGATGGGAATCCCTGGGATTGTCAGATAGTCGTACAAGTGACAGCAGAGTTGGACAGAAGAAGAGGATGCTTTGTGCTTTAGCCCATGAATGGGCTCCAAAAAAGCCCAATGCCAGCTCTCACTGACAGTGAAGATTAAGAAGGTGTTTAACATCTCTTGTCAGTGATTTCCAAATTTATGAGCATATAGTCACAGGTAGCCCCAAAAAGTAGCCTTGACTCTGTCCACAAGAAACAGAGCTGTAACTGGCTTGGCTGAAATTAACTTTGCTCTGCTACAGGTTTAATGTTGCTCAGAAAGTTATGCATCTAATACCCACTACCCCCACATTTCTGTGAATATCTCAGTGGGATGGCGCTTCAGAATTACGGACTCAGATATTTGCTGTCAGTGGGGTCATCTCCACTTGTACAAAAAAGGAGCTTTATATATTTTGTTGCTCAGAACAGTTCTGTGAGATCAATTTTGCATGGCTGTAAGGGAAACAAAAGGTGAATTTCAAAGGAGGAACAGTATGATACTGCAGGGCTGTGTAAGTTCTCAACCGGAGATTAGCAACAAAATAAAGAAAAAGCTAATATAAATGCAGGGAATGTGCTAATACGTACTTGATCAGCAGCTGTAACAGTTTTTTAGGGCTCAGCCCCACCTTTCTTAGTGATTATGCTAACAGTCTGAGCTCAAGCATAAGCAGATAAACTCAGCAATTGGAGAGGACAGACCTATAACAGCTCATATTCCATCACACTTGCATAGAAAAACAAAATATGCACTCAGATCCACCTTATAAACCTGCTGCATTCATGAAGGCAATGCAGCTGTGATTTTACCATTAAAACAGACTCTCTATATCAGTCTTGCTCCAGAATTCAGAAACCCTGCTGCTCTTGGGTTGTTCTGTACTCTGTCATATAAAAGCTTGAGATAAAAACAGACTGATTTTTTTTTTCAGTCCTCTAGTTTGTCAGTATTAACAGTATCAAGAACAGTGACATAATCCCATTATGATAAGATAAACGGAAAACTTTATTCTTCATGATGTAGCCCCTGAGTACTTACCATCAGTGTAAAGAGTTGTTCTCTCTGTAGTTTATTGTTGGTTTTTTTGTTGGCTAAGTTCTAGGTCATAGCCCAAACAGCTGGCAACAGTAATATGTGTAAAACTGCACTCACAAAGATGCTTTTGTTTCTTGCTTCAAGGAGTATGGAGACATTTTTTTTACTATTAATTTTATATATTTATCCTCTTTATGTTTACGCCTATGCTATTTATATTCGACCCTCTACTGACATCAGTGTGGTATATTCTCTGTTCTAAAAAAGCCTGGAGACTCTGACAGTAAGTGTAGACCAATGTTGACATTTACATAGTTCATAAAAAGTATCAAATAAATGAGGAATTGTCTTAGCTGCTCAACTGTGCAGCAAAATGAATGATGTAACCACAGCCTTTCCTTGACCCAGTTTAAGAAACAATGCATAAAACTGGTTTTCATAATGAGTTTAGATTCCTACACTGAAAGCGTAAATACACAATCCTGCCAATTCTTTGTTTTGATAAATTCTAGGATGGGGCAGTTTTTCACCTGAGAATTCTCTTGCTGGTCACACTAATCAATCAAACTCTAGGAACTGACATCCAGAATCACCCAGAGGCAACAAACCAGGGACTCAGACAATAACAGGTAATAGAAGAGAAGCATTGGTAATAGTAATGTCAAGACAAGAAAATCTAGCTATTTTAAACTATAATTCTAAAATTTTACTTTGAGTTCATAATCTATTATGTTTTCATCAGTATTTGCTTTTCCTCCCTCTTTCTGTTTCTTACAACAGGTGAGTTTTGGTGTATTCTTTGTAGCATTCTCCAGGGAAGTTGTCTCAGCAACTGTGCATTAAGCAGATGCTTAGTGTGGTCAAATTTTGACTCTGGCAATAAGGAGCTAATTCTTTGCAACAACCTTGGTTATTTGGCTGATCAAAGAACCTATTTGAGGCTCTCTTTCCATTCCTGATTCTTTCAGGCTGCCTGTAATCACCACAGGAACTTGATGGCACTGGATTTCTCAAGCATAATTGTGTTTAGCTGAGTATGAGGAAATATCATCAGGTGCTTTAGAAAGTGCCAGACTTGCTACCTTTAAATCTTTAGTGAATCAGCAGGCTACTGTAGTGCAGTAAAGCAATTTGAGAGCAATGGGAGCAATCTACATTACAAAATGGCATCCTCTGGCAGCTCAGAATTTAACATAAGGGGGATGAATGGTTGCTGCTGGAGATCTTAATTCTTATTGGACAAATTTCACTGTTTTTACTTTGTTGGTGCTTTTAACCAAGGGAGAAAGAAGATTTCATGGAAGTTCTAATTCTCAGTGATTAATGCAATGCTGAAAAATAAGTCCCAAACTTTCTTACAGTGTGAGTAGCTTTGTGCCCTGGAAAACCATTTTGTTAAACTGTTGTTTTAAACAGAACTGGTGTAGGAACATCACTGTAGTAAAGGTCATCTCTCTAGACTATACCCACTGAACTGCCTTAGTCTTTTTTATATAGGTAAATGCCCACCAGAGCTGAAAGAATGACCTTGCTCAGTTCCATAATGACTTTTAATGCATCTAACCTGAAGGGTATATTCATGCTGTAACACCCTAAACAGCCTCTCTCTTTCTCTTAGTATGCTTTTGTTATTGTGTTTGTTATTCAGTTTAATTTGATTGATCTTTCATCCTAGTTTCTTTATATTTTTTAAATTATGACCTATATCTTCACCTTATGTTCTTTCCTCTATGTCCTCTTATATTTCTAACTGGTTGCTTTTCCTCTTTATAGGCCTTCATAATATGATATCATTTATTTTAAAATTCTTTCTGAGCCAGCTGTTTAATATTTCCTGCATCAAGTTAGTTTTAGTCTTTTTGCAAGTCTCTGGAATTTCCTTGGTTTTATATTTCTTTTGTTTAAATCATAGTACAAAATATGCAAAAATGTGTGATATATTAATAAGGCCCACTTTTCAGAGGACACTGAGCCTAAAATATCTATTACTTTATATAGCTATTTATGCCTATGTGCAAATTGAAAGAGAGACAAAATAATGAATCTTCAGGGTTTCGTCCTCTCAATAAAAGTAAGCAGAAAACCGGACCCATGTTCTAAATGAACATAAAAAAAATTCTGGATGTGACATTGACCTAAGCCCTGCACCAGACAAGTATAATAAAACCAAAATTTAAATGATGGTGGTTGTGGCCACCATTTATGATCTCAATATTCTCACTTCTGGTGAAGCATACAAGAGTCACCATTTATGATCTCAATATTCTCACTTCTGGTGAAGCATACAAGAGTCACAAAATTGAAATATGCATATGGCAAAACTCCATGGGCCATGAAATGCTTTGGATGCTTTGGTCTTTAGCAACTCTGGTGAGTCCTGCATTGCCTTCTCCCTAATGAGCCATTTTTTTGACATTTTAGAATTATGTCTATTACATACTGACATGTTCATAATGAATAATACAGAATGATGGTGTCCACATATCCCTGTCAGTGAATAATTTGTAACCTACAGGCATTTCTATATCAGCCAGACACATATTGTAATCCATGGCTTTCGGTCCTGTACAGTTATCTTACAGGATGCTGAACAGCCACAAACAAACAAGCTTATATTACTATTTTCCCCGTTTCTTAGGAAATGTCTTTTCTTTCAAAATTTCTGCAGGTTTTTCTGAATGTAAGCAAGATTTGTTAAGCAGTTATCCCCCTGTATAAACTTCCAGAGCCAACCACAGCATTACAATTTCAGATTCAAGGAGTCACTCTGACAGTAATGATGGAAACCTAGCAGGATTTCATTTCTATTACTGCATCTTGAGTTGCTGAATGGATAGATTATTTAATATATTTAGCAGTTTTCTTGGACTTGTAGCAACAACATGTAAATAAATGACTTAGTCAACGTATTCACTTATATCAGCTTAATCAATTAACAGTGACTCAGCACGGGGTTTGACATTGAAAGCAAAAGCAGTAAGTGGTCAAATTCTATGGCAGCTAATTTGATGCTGCTTACAGCATCCTTTGGTGAGGACTATTGACATGAAGATGTAGTGGTTTTCCAGGAGAACATTTATGAGAAAGTCTAGAGGACACAGGAAAAGCTATTAAAAAAAAAAAAGTTACAGATTATGCATTTTCATAGCAATTTCATGAGAGGTTTAGATACACTTGCTTCTCTAGATTTACTATTTTAAAACCTTATACATTATGGATTATGCTAGCACACACTTTTGCTTGAACCAGCTATAAATTTATGACTTCAATTGAATGTGGGAACAGACAATAAATTACTTAACAAGAGACACAATCATGTAAACATCTAGTTGACAGGTCTTTTGCCACAAGTGGCCTGTTAGAGCTAAATTTCAAAATATATTTAGGTATCTAAAAAATCACATAGCCAGTCATGAAAGAATTTCAAACTTCTTCTGTACCTAAATCACATCGTAATGAACAGGGATTAGAGACTGAGGCATCTTTGAATATCGCTGCAAAATATCTTCCTAAATGTCTAGCCACTTTTACACTTCCCCCCATAACACCCTGACTGTATTTTGGACAACTTGTTCTGCACACCCATTGAACACAACCTGCGAGACTATCTCTACCCCTAGCATGGACAATCTGATGAAAGGGGGTAGATTGGCTGACCTTGCTGTGCCTTCCTACTCTGAAACACCACCTGTGGTTTGGGAGAAGCAGAGAGCCAGTGCTCTAGAGTAAAGAACAAGGGTGCAGAATCACCAGGAGCATTTCCCAAAGAAAGATAATGTGATTTTGTTTCCTTGCTATTGTAGCAAGATGAGCAGCCGCACTGGAGTTATTCTACAAGTTTGTCTGCTACACTTTCCCTAACCCTGTTTTACCATAGCGTCATAGATTTGAGTTAGATGTGTATTCTCTAAGTTTAGAAGTTTAGGGTTTAAGAAAGGATTTGTTTTGGGGGTTTGTTTTGGGTTTTTTGTTTGGTTGCTTTTTTTCCTCCAAGTAGGCAGCCTCAGATAAAGTCTCTAAGAATAGGATGAAAACCATCTGAGTGCAGAACAAATTTTCTGCACAGATTTCACTAAGCAAGAGTCTTTATACTTTTTATACTTTTTGTACACCTTTGACTGAATGATTTATCTTCCATTTTAACATGGTCCAGCCTGCTATTTGTGAGGTTGTTTCAGAGGACAGCACTCACCATGGTGGACCGTGGATAGGGAAAAATTGTGGATGTAGCTGTTCCTGATCCATTGATGTTTTCTCATTAGTGCCCAACTGGCAATACAAAGTGTCTTCAAATGGTGACCCTGTTGAGGAGAGAGATGGGTGGTGAATGTCCTTGCAAGTTGAAAAGCCAGCAATTCTTCAACAATCATTTGCAGTCACAGTGAATTACAGCAAGGGCAAAGGAGGTATTAATAGCCATCTAACAGGTTTCAACTACAATTGTTGGAGCTCAGTTATCAGAAACCTCTGCAACTTACCATTAATCACTATGTGATGCTTCCTGACCTTCCTGACAAAGATTAATAATCCTGTATGAGCATACAGGATGCAAAGACTATAGCAATAGGCAGACATTTCAGACCCATACCTCCACTCTGTTGCAAGCTATCATTTAGAGCTGTAAAACATTACCAAATTAGCAGTCAGTAAATGTTTAATCAAGGAACAATGCAAGGACCCAGCTTTTCTCTGAAAACCATTGATGGGCAATTCTTATAAAAGACAGATGTACAAGATTGCAAGAAGCTTTTAAAGTTCTCCCTCAGCCTACATATGCAAGCAAAGTAGAGGCAAGACCCTGAAAAGACCAGCTTTTCAAGTAACAAAATGCTGCTTCCTTTAGTCAGGAACTTGAAAGAGCTCATTGTGAATCTGAATGTTCATTTTTTCTTTACTTACTCCTCCTGACAGCTGAAATGAACAATGTCCATCTTCTTGAGTTAGTCACTTCCCCCTCCCCACTACGCCGTGATGTATTTGAGATTATCCGCTCTGATTGCAGAAGTCCTTTGCTTCACTGAACACCCAAAATCCTGGCTTCATCTATCAACAGTAAGAGGTGCAACTTTGGATTCATCCTCAGTGTTTAACATCGACATACTTAGCAAGTGTGATGTTTGTTTATACTATCAGCCTTGGATATTTTCTTTTCCTGTATTTCATATCTAGTACTAGATAGCATCCTGGGTGACAACTTAGCTT
This sequence comes from Pachyramphus minor, assembly GCA_013397135.1. Lineage (NCBI taxonomy): Eukaryota > Metazoa > Chordata > Aves > Passeriformes > Tyrannidae > Pachyramphus > Pachyramphus minor. Next base: position 18,429 of record VYXB01006405.1, on the reverse strand, counting down.
CTTTACCCTTTGGTGACCCTCGGTAGGACATCTGAAGTACTAAAGAACTATTTTAATCTCTTAATTTTAATCTTCTAAGGAGATATAATCTGTGCCATCATATTATCCATGTATATAATATGCTTCTACTCCAAAACTTATAAATCTGTTGGCCATCAGTACTTAAATTCGTGTCCCAGCTGTCTCAAAACTAACTCTTTTTTACAAATTTCATGCAACCAGAGAGGGAAAGAGATTGTGGAATCCCATTGTGCCTTCACCCTTGGAAGGTACTAGCAAATCCAAAGATGTGATGCAGCTGTATAAAACCAGGCTTCATTGCTTCAGCTGCCCAGGAGATCACATTTTAAATGTGTCAGTGGGCCTTCAAGCAGTAAACAATAAAATATTTGCTGAGGTACTTTAAGTGACATGGTGGTTTGGCTATAAATATGTTACATTTCCCTGACACTTCTCTGGATATACAAGATCTATGACAGCTTTTTGAAAATGGAATGAAAGGACTCAGAAAAGGCTGTGACACCTGTAACCAGCACCATCACAAGTATTGCAAAGCTGGAGTAACACAGAGCCTCAGTTGGGAAGGAGGGGAGGGAGCCTGGATGACGGCAGCTAGGTCTTGAGATTGCAGCTGCCAGTTCAGGGTGTCCCATGAAGAATGGTGAACCAGATGAGGGTGAGACTTTAAAGATCTGCCTTGGTATTTCTTTTACATAGTGACAGTAAAAAAAAGCTAGAGTAAGAAGGTTTTATTTAACTGCAAATGAGTGGGAAAGTAGTAAAGAAAAAGGAGGACTGCTGAAAATGGATCGTTAGCAAGGCTCTGTCAGAGATTGAACTTGGTTCTGGATAATCATTGTTGGGGTTTTTTGTTTGTTTTTTTGTTTTGTTTATTTTTGATTTTTTTTGTGTGTAGTTTTTTGCTTGTTTGTTATTTTGTTTGTTTGTCTGAACCACACAGGAGTTTAAAGATCAATGTAAAACTGCTGATGTTTGGATTTCTGAAACAAAGGTTTGGTATGGAAACTTTGATTTCCTTCTTGTTTAACAAGGAATGGATTTGGGTTTCTAATTGAACTGGCCTGGCTGGTTGCTCTCAGTCTCCTTGGAGCATCTAAATTTGTATCTGGTCTGAAACTGCACCAAACGCAAAAGTTGTGAGAGAAGAAGAAATCACCTCTTAAAAACTAAGCCAGTGAACCAAAGCTGATGAGAGATCTCCTCTGCTAGAGATTGTGCAAGCTCAAAGGAAGACACAAATCTTGCTCCATTCTACTTAAGGCAACACTGAATAGGGGAGAGTGACTAGCAATAAAGTGTGTGGATAAGGTGAAGAGAATAGAAGAACATCTATATATATAGATTATTCTGACTCACTAATTGCCCATGTGCAGAATTAGAGAAATTTCAAATTATATGTAATAATTCCTGGTCACTCTCAGCTTAAAAGAATCAGCTCATTGTCTGTTTTAGGGTTTGCTTCTGTTGGGGCTTTTTCATGTGTAGGTCAAACTGACTCCTTCAAATCAAGGTCTGGCACACTCATAAGACTCTCATGCAAGGAGCGGGAGAGACAATTCCCACCTATAGTAAACAGACAAACTGACACACTTAAGAAATATAATAACCAAGGTCCCTATCTCATTCTACAAGTAAGCTTGTCTGTGGGGAAGCTCCACTCTTCACTGGAGTTTATGTACAGAATGTACCCATTATTGCAACATCCACTCTGTAGTTCTTCTTGGTAGTTGCAGCTACTGACTTCTGACATTGCCCCGTCTCAGTGGCCACCTCTTTCATGTTGTCTCTTATCTAAAGTGCAAAGGACATCAGAACTAGGGTTTTCTGCCATACTTGTACACCTACACCTCTGAATAATTTACGATTGGGTTTCGGTCAAATCATACCTGAGGGGTACAATGAAGGAAGTAATGGTACAAATTCGTTATTGCAAGGCTTTGCCAGATAGACCAGTGCAGCTGAAGGTTTAGACATAATAAGCAAAGGATAGCTAGAACTCTGTGAAATTAAGGTAGTTTGTGTATTAAAGCCACAGTTCATTTTTTAGACAACACAGTTTGTGGAACACAGCATGAAAGTGTGAATACCTTACTGAAGGAGGAAAGTTAAAAGCTTCCTGTTCTTCCCTGTGTTTCCCTCTGGATTGTCTTATCTGGATATTTAATTCATTACTGTTGGTAAGGGCCTGGAGGTTAGTTCATGGAAAAGAAAATCAGAAGTTTTACTATGTTTACCATGGCATTCTTATTTTCTTACTAGTCATTCAAATGGCTCCCACTCTACAGCAATTTCTCATGGCCATGCATCGATGAATTTCATATATTTGAATTCTATATCCTGCTCAATAATCTGTAAGAGCAGACATTCTGTGACAGTACAGCAACACCATTTTGGTAAGGTATGCTGTATGAGTTTGTCCTGTAAATTCTTGATATAATCTATACTTCTCAAATTCTGCCCAGGCTCCCAATGACAACATTATACAGCATGCAAATTTCAACATTTATACTTAGCAAAGAGATAGGTTTATCAATAACAACAGCTCCCTTTATTTAAAGAGAATGAAGGCATGAATTTGCATGCTTTGATGTCTGAGCCTCATTCATCTTGTTTGTTGTCTGTGAATTTAGTGTTCTGTGAGAGTCAAGGATAAAATGGCTATTGTCCCTTTGCTCTTTTTGACTAACATAAATAACTGATTCCACATAAAATGTAGGGAATATTTCAATAGTTTGCTGTTATCTTCTGCCTCTACTGATAAGGTTTCCCATAGCATGCTGGGTTGTCAGAAATGAACAAAATAATCAGAGATGAGCATTTAAAGTTCTATTTTGTCCCAAGATGCATAAACTACCATATTTATAAGGAGCAAAAGTACAGTGGGAATAGCTAGGAATGTCATCACATATGGAGATTTGCAATTAGGGTTTCAGTTTGATATTTGAGAGGAGCACAGCAATGAGATATCCTGCCTTTTACAAAGCCTATAGCAGCAACTAATCAGTACAGCCTTCTTGTCAGTGCCTTTCTGTGACAAAAATGGCTTTGTGTTCTTTTGGTCTGTGACATTCGGACTAATCTATGTGTTTATATATGTCAAAGTCTCCATACACATTACTAATGCATGAAACAAGTCAGCTTGCACATAACATTTCAGATCTGGAGGCAAGATTGTCCTAAGGACATGAACATCTTTTGCTACAGATATTTTAGTTTTCTGAATTGCATCTGGTTTATTTCTTCTCATGAAACTTTAAGGAGCTACTTTTAGCTGGAAAAGAAAAGCAACCTCAGGTAATATGACAAAAGATCTGCATTTAGAGATGTTTGGATGGCACATTCTACTATTCAGATAAAAAACCTGAAGAGTGATTGAAATAAAATAATTGCTGAGTTGGGATGAAGGAAGAGGTTTTGTACTCATAAGGAGATGCACTTGTTCAGTCACTAAGGAACACCAGATTTATGGTTTGTAACCAAATGTATGTTCTTGGATATTTATCACCAAAAGATCTGCTGATAATCATCTTCCTTGGGCTCTGATAATCATCTTCCTTGAGGTTCCAGTTAATCTCACAATTAGTCTATTGACTTATCTATCTAATCTATTCAATTAATCTATTGATAGTTATGTTATTAATCACTCCATACTGAAAGAAGTATGAAGTGATCAGTAAGTTAGTACCAATAGATCATTAAAAAAGGGGAAAAGAGTTTTTAAGAAAATATTAATTCTCCTCTTAGTCTTCTAGAAAAGCAAGGAAGCTAAAACCAGGTCTGCAATTAATTCATATTGGTGCATATATTTGCATATTTTTCTGTGAAAACCTAGCATCACAGAACAAAAAAGCATACTTGTCTAGCTTAGCTGAGTATCACACATGCATCAGTCATGCCTCAAATCAGTCATTTCAATCAGTTTCAGAGCCACTGTAACCAAAACATCTCTGAAGGACATGTAAAGATGCAAATTTAATTATATAATGGCCTCAGAAATAACAATTCATTTACTGTGTTAGTGAAGAATACTGTTTGAAAAAAAGTAAGTTTGATGTTCTAATGAACTTTTATTTAGTTGATGACATTAGCTAAAACTGTTAAAACTTAAAAAATAAGTATTAGATAGCTATTAGGGGAAAAAAAGAGAAAAAAGTAAAAAATGGAAAATCACCTGCAATGAATGAAAGCATTCATAAATTGTGATATTGTGTTATAGTAGCACAGCTCAATAGAGATTGTGTTTACTGCATTCACATCAATTTCATGTCTTTGGTTTCCCTCAGAAACATTTAGCTTTTCTTAGACAGAACTGAAAACTGGACAATTCCAGGCAGATGGAGCGAAAGACTCCCTCTCTCTTTTTGTATCAACTGGACCAGTTTGTGACTTCATATCATGCCTTTCTTTTAAATTATAAAAGCAAATCATTATGGTATTTTATACAAAGTGTTAATTTATATGACTAATATAAATTATATTTTGTCAGAGCTTTAAAAGCTCTGACAAAATAATAATACAAGTATTCTATTAATGTTTTGCTTTTGGGAAGAGGGTACAATATCTGATGATTTATAAGAGGGATGTCTTTACTTCAGAGACCCACAAATTTACCCCAGTTTGGGGATTCAAACTTTGGATTTGAATTTTCATAGACATATGGATCACATTGGAGAATCCCACAGGACAATCAGATTCATAGAACTGGAAGTTAATGAAATTCTTTGGTGCTTAGTCCTGAATATATCTGCAGGATTTGTTTGCTTCTTTATTTTTAAATTCTGATACTCAGCGATGGCTTGACCATGATTTGTTTTGAATTTCTAGTATTATTGAATACATTAGTAAAATATTCATTAAATGAATTAAAAAAAAAAACAAATAAATCTTAGCATTCAGTTATCATTATTTTTTTCTTTAGAATAATCTTTCTGAATATATCTAGGAAGTTAACTCTTGTTACAAGAATGAATTTCATTATTTGATATCAAAATACATTACTAAATACTGTGGGAAATCAATATGCTGTTACACTACAGTACTTTATTTTTTAACAGTGCCGTAGTTGATTTCCCACTGACTCCAGCAGAAACTTTTTATCTTCAAGCAAGTGCTAGAGATCATCAATGTCGTTTGCAGTTCCTTTTTTTTTATTATTATAAATGAATTCCAGTTCATTGGGAAGCCTTAAAAGAAGTTTAAATAGTTTGCAGTTGGCAACATAAAATCACTTCATTGATAAATAAAAAAAAAGGGGGGGGGAAGATTGAATTTCTACTTTATATCCTGAATAAAGCACTAGGAAACCAATTATTAGCATAATTCAGTACTCTGGAGAGAGGTAGCAAATACATTTGAATCAGCTGATTTGCAAGACTTTAAACAAAACTAGATCTATACAAAAGTGCATAAGGCCATTACTGGATCAGAGCAGCCAAGATGCACTCTGTGAGGTGTTTATAGGAGACTGAAATCTACCTACTGTACATATGGTACCCCAGTTCCTGGAGCTGACACCATTTCTCCCAAGTCCTGAGTAATTCCGGCTGGTAAACACTCTCTCCCTCTCTCAGGGAATGCAAGGACACAGTAGCACTTTGGCTACTCCAGATTTTCTGTGTTTTTCTCTTAGGCCCTGGGCTAAGAAAAGGCACATTAGGCAAGACACACTAGGCAAGAAAGGCAGCAAGCTACAGCAAATACTATGTTGATAACTAAACCATGAAGAGGAGCCGGAACCTATATTCTCCCAACTTCCAAACTAGCTGTGAGATAGAGGAATACCTATAGACAGAACACATTTTTGCTGTTGCAGTTATGGCCACACTGGTATAAGCTTTAGAAGTAAAAAAGCAAAAATAATTTTGCCTATTCTTAGTTATTAATGCTATACATCCAAGGCAGTATCTCTAGTATTCTGGTGATCCATGGGTCAGATGGCTCTTTAATTAGTGCTTCCAGCTACTTCTAGGCTCTGCATTGTAAAGAAGTATCTAGAAGCCCATAGATGACAACACGGAAAACTTCTAGTTTGTTTCTGCCCTACTTACAGAGGAGGAGGAAAACTAGGATCAGTGGTCTAGCAGAAACCATCCTAAAGAAAATGTTGAGGGGAAAAGGATAAGGAATAAAATCTCTAAAACATCATGCATTTAAGAACAAGGCAAAGAGGAACAACAGTGCTGAAGGAATTGTTCAGGGAGAAAGAGCAAGGAGGGCGTGAGTTGGAAGGCAGGAGCAAAGGGAACAGCAAAGGCAAGCTGACTGGTAGAGAAAACTGAAAAGAACACAGCTATTTTTGCAAAAGAGTCTTGAAGACAGCTGTAGAAGAAACCCTTCTGTTTTCAAGCTATTGCTGGGGTTGCTGAAGAAAAGGCTTTATGACAATCCTAGGTGAACATGTGCAGTGTGTTATGTAAAGTGCTTTAAACCTTTTATGCCTAGGCTTCAGATGCCCAGATGGGAGATGTTGGGTATAATGCCTTTAACAGCTAGCACATCTTATAAATGTGGTGTGATTTCAGTTTCCTGCTGTTTGCTCACAGCAATCATTCTACAGAGGGAATGTATTCTGGCTTGAACACGTTCTGCTATCACATCATTTTGTGTTGCAACATCAGCACAGGCTTTGAATAGTTCAGTACTTGGCATTCTCAGAAGTTATCTCTTAATACATTTTATCGAGTACCTCTCCATCAAAATCAGACATAATTAGTTATGGGCACCCTTAGCTTCTGTATAAAAATAAATCTGCCATTTAAAGCAATTGTTTGAATATATAATCTCCATATACAGTGCTCACTACAGGAAAAACAAGCAGTGGAAGGTCCCTTCACATATGGTCCAGGCTATGATTTAGGGCAAGTGACTTGTCCTTAATGGAATCTACCAAAGGCAGACTATAAACAGAGGCAAAGAATTCTGCTAATTCAGTGAATCTGTTTCTAACATTTAAGACTGACCCCTGAAGCAAGGGCAGGAACACAGTGTTAACAAGTGCTGAGTGAAACTCTCCATCATAGTTCTTCCTTCAGGTCTTTCCACTGGTAAAATCTAGTTTCAGGCAAATTATGAAGTCTGTAACTGTTGAACTGTAAAAGTAGGAAACCATAGGAGGAACTTAGAGATGATAGTAAACAGGGTATTTTATTGTATTCTCACTCATATAAGGACAAAAGTGTATAGCTCATAAAAAGAATTTGAATGGTGTCTGCCAGAGGAAGGAAATTCAAGGTTAAAACAAAATTCTCTTTCTTTCTGCAAGAATTTTGTCTGAGAAAAGCTTTCTTCAGTATTTTATATCTCTAACATTCAAGCCTCGCAATATCTACCCATTCAAAATTAAATGAAAAATGAAGTTTCAGAAATTGCTTGGAATTTTTGGGTTGTCAAACAACCCATTCATGGCTATGTTCAAAAGTTTTTTACAACATTTATTGTGTGAAAAAAAATGGGAGTAGAGCATTGAACAATAGCTCATAAATCCAAATTTCACCTCTGTCATAAACTCTCCTCTCACCCTGTGTGATTCTCTTGGCTTTCACCATTTCAGTTCTCCTATAAACAGGAAGATGAGATGCTGCATCGCAAATGATAATCACTTGTATACATACTACATAAGTGTCATGACACGGAGTTTGTTTTTCAATAAAAGTCTATGATTTTTTTAAAACCAAATGTTTACTTTCTGCCTGCTGTGTACCAGGTGTTGCCAAGTAAGATGTCACCAAATAAAACAGTAACTGGTATTTCTGCAAGAAAACCTCTTCAGTTTGTGCAATAAATGAAAACAAAGTAGTTATCTTGTATTCAACAAACCATTTATATGGTTTTTTTTGCATAGAAAAGTATTCCTATTTTTTTCACTGGAAAAAAATGACCTTATTTCATGTAGTATATTTGTATAAATAAATTATAATTTATTCTAATATTAAAGGTCAAATTTCTGCATAGTTTAGGGCTAATATTAATTTGCATAGTGTAATTTATATTGACCTCCATTACCTTACTCTGAGGTCAGTGTTTTTATTTAGCTCAATTTATGTTAGCTTTTATTGCTAAGGAAATATGTATGCAATAATATGTGCAGATTGTATCTCTTGTAGTATAGCAATACATGCCAGGAAGTGCCTGTCAAAGAGAGTCAAAAGCTGCACTTGGACACAAACCAGTATTTAAATATACAGTATATTAATAGTTACATCTGACAACAATTCTCTTGGATGACAGCTGGGTGAGAACAAAATATGTGTAAAGAGAGTGGTTCTGCTTCCTCCACCCAAACTGCAACCTGATAATGTTTCCACAGGATGAGAGGTATCAAGGTCAAACTTCACCCTTTTTGGGGAACAGACCTTCCTTTGGACCTCAGGATTTTACTTTGCGCACCTTCAGGGCTGCAACTGAACCTGTACTTGTTGAAAGGAAACAGCAGCCCTAGAAGACTGCTGATAGTGCCTCTAATGAAAGTCTAAGCTCTGCTGAGAGATGTCCACGCTTTACAAATGTGTTAGACTTCACAGATGGTCTGACTACGTGGAATGGCTTCAATTCCACAGTGAGAGAGGAATGAACTGGAGCAGGCACAATACATCAGCTTTGCTGTCCAGCTTAAGCACATGGCTCTGGGCTGAAATGTCACAGGCAACAGTATGAGATGCTCTGATATGCTGCACCTGGAAAAAGTCATTAGTCCCACTGTATGAATGAGGATTTCATGTCACAATAAGGTAACTCTTCACATGACCCACTCACTGAGTGACTGAAATCCAGGTCGTTTTGAGGTGGGTTCAGATTCTACATTCTCATCTGGTGCCCAAGGATATTTGTAAATGTAAACAATAAATTTACATCTGTAAATGTAAATTTAAATTTACATAAATAAAATGTAAATGTAAATCCCACATGATTAAATGGGATGAAATAGGAAGATTATATTTATGTGATTTCATGTATTGCTGGTACATTTACACAGAGTTTAATAAGGACTACTTTTCCATAGGGGCTACCTCTTCTTGTTGCTTTGTGAGGGTTTCACTGAAGTAAACACTATTATTATTGAAGGGATGTAGAACAATAGGCTGATTTATTTCCTAATCTCAAATCTGATAGGAATTTACAATGTGCTACAATTTACTGTGGCTTTACTAATGCCACAGTATGCACAGCCTGAAGGTGAGATCCACAAGACCATGGGGTACTTTCCTAGGGGAAACGATGGATGATGGTGCAGCTAGGGAAAAAATAAACTGATTAAAAACCTTGGTGAAGAAAGAGACTCCAAAGCAGGTGTTCTGTAAGGCTGACTGGAGGAGTCCTTCTCTGATTGTGTAAACGTAACAAGTCATGAGGAACCACCTGCTTCCTATGCTTGGCAGTTTGTTGACAGAAGAGGGTACGGCCACAGCTTACCTGCTGAACCCTTCCCCTCACCACAAAAGTTAAGCGTTGTTTTGTGAGTGGATCTCCTGGATGGATTTTGTTCTCTTTTGAGCTCCAAATCATATTTCACTTTAGCACTGTTTTCCAAAATGTTAAAGGAGAGATAATTCTCCTTAGTCATAAGAGCAGGAGTCATATCTATGGTCCACCATGGCAGATCTTTCAGAAAATGGTCTTATAAACGAACATCTTTTTACTTCTAAGTTCTGTGTGCAGTAACACTGTCTGCATCTCACACTGACAGAATGGTTGCTGTCCTTAAACTGTCTTGTACTGACTTTCATTTCAAGTACTGAAGCATTATCCATGAGGCCATACTTTGAGCATGATGTATTTCAGCATCTTTTTCTGCTATAACAACAGCGAGTTCTTCCACTGACTTTTTCAAAGTGACTTTTCCTCTGCTAATATACTTACTGCATCAGACCTATGGACTCATGCCTCTCCTATTTCTGAAAGTAGTGTGTAGCTTGCTGAGTCAGGGAATGGAAAGAGGAGCTTTGCCTCCCTAGGATATTGGCAGCAAATTAGGTTTCCTAACACTTTCCTAGTGTTGTCAACCAGCCATGGCAAACACTTCTTGGCATTTGTCATTCCTTTTATTCTGAAGCTATGAGTAATTTTAAGTCAGACCTTTTGCCTCTGTGTACCTATGGCTCTGTGTTCCTTGTACATATGCAGAAAAAATAGCTGTATGTACAGCTATGGCGCCAATGATCAAGTGATAGACATATACGAGATAAAATATGTATGTTTGCAAATGTGTGAAAAGAAACTTTGAAAAATGAGTTTCTGTTCATTAGATGTAGTGATGTAGTGAGCAAAACGGATTCAGAAGCACAGGAACTAACTTGAATCCCCCCCCCCCCCCCCCTTATTTTGCAGACAGATGATACTTCTTTTTATTTTCCATTTTCAGATTCCTATTATTAGGCAGACTGAAGAAAAACTTATATAAAAAATGGTGTGAAAAGGGCTTTTCTTGTGGTTTTCTAATCAGGAAAACACCAGCAAACATTCAAAATCTAAAAATAAATCTTACATTAATGTCATTGCCAGCATTTAGGTCAAAGACAAAAATGTTTGGGTAAATCTCAAATAGATATTTTTGGACTTCAACTTTGCTTGAGCTATTAAGTCTAACAAGGTCTACAGACTGCTTTATAGTAATTATTGTATTGTTGTGGTTCTGTATAATCTTATCAGATATGAGGCATAATAAGTCAGTGCAGTATATAACAGTGAAGCCATTAGCTTCTAAACTGAAATTAATATTATGATACTTTCCCTTTATTTTAGATTTCATCTTCATATTTTATTTTTCTTTCCTTTGTTTTACCTGCAAAATAATATAGGGAAAAAAAGAGAGAAGAATGCAGACAGGTTGGAGACTTGTGATAAAAGGAAGTTGTCTGACATGTATACTTTTATACATTTAATTTTGTCCTGTAACAGATCCACAATAGTTTTCAAAGTAAAGTGTGAATCTTGGAAACTGCTGATTTGACTACTATTTTGTCTCCAGTCCATTTTTAAATGTCTGAATACCATTTAGAAATTACTTCACAGGTTTTCAGCTCTCACAGTTCCCATTTTCAATTGCTAACAAATATTCATACAGCTATAGCTTGGCTCTGAGACTTTGTTTTCTTTTGAACTATCTGCTTCCCCTCTCCTCCTGTTTCATGCAGTTAAATGCAGTCATAGCTCCATGGCACAGCAAGGGGCTATGAGTCAGCGTAAGAGCCTGGAAGTGCATCCTTGTGCAGTCGCACACCAGAGTGCTGTTCACTTGTCTATCTATACTTTCACGGCTTTCTGAAAAGTTAGTTTTCCTAACAGCTTTCTCCTAAGTTATAAAGAAAGACAAGTAAGACTCTGCTGGATAATGTGTTACTGTTTATTATCAAGTGAAAGATCTATTATTCATAGGCTTGGGGTATTTTTATAAAAACTTCAGAGATGTGCCCAAGATAATTATTTGAAAGTACATTAGTTGAAAGTAATTATTTGAAAGACCATCATAAACCCAGACTAGAACCAACAACCATCACTCCAAATATAACTAATTAAATAGATGACACTGTGTAGATGAAGAATCTGTCAAACATACTGAACAACCCTTTTCAAGCTGTGAGTCTAACATAAAAAGGCTCCTAAAATATGTATACATATTTATATATGTATATATACATGAAAAGACAATAATGAAGACATCAGCCATTAGCATTTAACCCCATGCAATTAAGAGAGACTTATCTGCTACTGCTGCATTTTGTAACCTTGATTGGTTTTTGCAGTCCGTGATCCTTTGTCAACCTGACACCTTGTGAAACAATCCTTTATAGCAATCCTAAATTGATGTAAGATATTACTAGTTTCAAGCAGTGACATTTTTCTTTCATGGAAATAAGTACAGAAGGACAAGAACAAGGGCAAGTTGCCCTAAGGATGGGCAGCAATCAAGAATTAAAACTTCTCAGAAGCATTCTAGCACTCTTTCTGCATATTTCCTCTTTAAGCAGCTATCATGGAAACAGCTAAATGGTAATTAGAAAGAGAATTTAAAATAAATCTTTTATGTCCCCTGGAATTACTGAAGAAATATTAAATTACATTTCAAAGAAGTTTAACATGTGTAGGTTGGTTTATTTTTTTAAATATACAGGGCTCTTTCTTCTTGAAATGTAACATCTCTTTCAAGCTAACGTGTTGTTCAGTTTCCTGGCTATGATGTTGAAAAAATATGCTGCTTCTTTTTAACTCTCTGCAGATATTTATCTGAGTAATTCAAGCTGGGAGTTTTATATATTTCCCCATGTTGAGAATCTTCTCCTTTTCCTCTATTGGAGTATTCATTTTTAAGGTGATTATTTTCCATTTGAATGATCTCGGAGCTCATACTTTTTAGGAAAGGCCAACATGAAACCGTAGAGGTCCCTTACACTCATTTTGAGAAAGTAAACGGTACATTGACTTTGCACTGGCCTTTGGTAGATGGGTAAATTCTACCTTCTCCTTCAACTCTAGATTTATAAAACTCATTTTTGAAATGCTGTAAGGCACTCAGGCCAAATAATGCATGGCTTATTTTTTCTTAAAACCCACATAAATCACTGAAGTATTGTTGAGTGGTTTGTATTTTCTTTACAAGGCACTGAATAGACATGGTTGTAGGCATCCCTATCCACAGGCACACACTTGGTGCTGGTGCCTTTGTCAGGCAGAACCCTTTCCACATCCCTTCCTTCCTTCTCCTGTTGCTGTGCTCCAGGGTAGGCAGAACAGCTTTGCTTCCCCAGGGACTCAGAGGTGGAGATCCAGGTCAACTTCTTTTCTCATGTTGTTTTCAGCTCGTTCTAGATTGTCGTTTTTAAAATGGTAAGTGATAGTCAAGGATCCTTCTTTTTTTTCATTATTGAATTGAAGGAGCTACAGAACAACTCTCTGACCTAAAGTTTTTCAAAATTTAATAAACTGTGTAACATCTGTACCAGGTCTGACATTAGAGTGAGGAACTACCTACAACCTACGAACTACTGTTCACAAGGACCTTGCTACACTCCAGCTCCCTCTAGCTGTGAATACAGTGTCATCTTGAACACTGAAGAGGAAAAAAGGGAATAAAAATAAAAAGGCTTGAGAAAGAAAAATTCAGCCTGTTTTAATCTTCTCAGAGCTCAATCTGTAACGCAGTGCATGGGGACTTCTGTTTGCAAATCCTGTTAGGAAACAACAGGATTTATGTATGTAGTTCCCACGACAGCATTTTCAAAATTGTTCTCCTTATGATTTTGCTCCAGCAACATCACTTCCGAGTTCAAAAAAATTATTCATAGAAAAAATTAATCCTTTGGGCATATCAGTAGTGCTTTGCCATTTTAAGGTCTTTTTCAAGCAGCTGCCTCAGAAGAGTCTTCTCTAACTTCTAGCACTCTCTGTCACCTGCATCCTTTTTCTGAGTAAGTGCTTTCCATTTCATTTCTCTGTGTTCACATGTTTGTTTCTGAAACTAGCTTGTCCCCTTCCATTCAGTTGAATAAAAGATTTTTTTCTGTTTACGTAAATATTTTTTTCAAATTCTAAATTCAATTTTCTCTTGCTTTATGAAAACTGGTCAAAAATAAGTTGTAACAAAAATGTAACTCAGTGATAGTAATGGGAATGTTTTGGAAAAGAAACTGATTGATTTTTTACATTACAAAGCTAAATTTTGTGTTTCATTTCCATTTGGCATTTCTACCTTCTTTAGTTAGAACTACTCTCTTTATAATTTAAAATAACATAAGAATGTGAAAAATCTTGCTTCTTTGAAATTTGTTTATACAATGCCTTGCAGTAATTCTCTAACTCAGCACTTTCCTATCAACTTAAAATATACAGGTAATCATTTTTCTGAAAAAAGCTTCTGTTTCATTTTATTTGTTCATCTCTTCTACATATATCACTGTTTAATACATTCCAGTTCCACTTGTTCTGAAGAGACAGCATTAAAAATTGCTACCTCTCATAAGTCATGAGTTTGCACTGAGCCAAGAAGACAGGATCTCTGAAGTTATAAATAGCACAGGAGTAGTGGAATTATTCCACTGTATATTGGTGGAATATTGGTCCGTTGGAGTCAAATTCACCCACAGTTACTAATTACCAGGCAATACTGAAGTCGTGAAAGATGTGAAGGACTGTTGAGTTAGCAGGCAGGAGATCTTAGTCTCGGGTCACCTACTGATCTAGTCTGTTACCCTTACTTCTGATTTATAAGCATTCATGTAAACACACCATTACTGACATCAAGGGTAGTAATAAAACAGGAATAAATAACCAACATTATGCAGAACTTTCTGGCCCTGAGCCACCATTTGGGAGACTGTGTGGCTACCCTAGCTTTGAGTGTCCAGGGCTGAAAGTGCCCAGAGCCAACTTCCTCCTTCTTACAAGAGCATGTTGCAATCCCGACTACAAATCCAGGTATTGAGAGAGACGACCAGGCAACTCTGGTTATGGTGGTTACTTGGGGCAGATTTTGATGAATGGGGACAGGTAAGGGATTGTGCACATATGGGTTTTCTAGCTGCCTTGGGATATATCTAAGCCATGACTATGACTTGAGTATTGCTATGGGGCAAAACTTTTTTACTTGAATAGTAACAGAGTAAGGGACACCTTAAACAAATTAACATTATAAGCATTATAGTGTATTTTAGCTGAAACAAACCAAAGGCATTTCTAGAAAAACAAACTGGAGCAGTAAATCACAGAGGATCTCATAAATGTAAATGTAGTGCCCAAGGCCTAACATTTACTTATTCTATCTCCTCTTCCTTTTTTTTCTTTTATTTTTTACTTTTCCAAGCAGCGCTTCATGTTAAGCTTTAGAGCATATAATACATTTTCTTCCAAATAATAATTAACTTACATCTGACTAATTCATCTTGCAGAATGACATCACAGAAGTGCTAAAATTACCTTAGGAGGACTTAGTAATTGTATGTTGCTTGAGGCTGGAGATAGAGTTTATAAATTTGACTATCCCTTCAAATGAAACATATAAAAGCTTGCTTGTAGTGGAACAGGTATGAATATTTAAACAACTGAATGCAGTGTCAAATCTACCCAGAAGTCTATTATGAAATCCAGCAAGTATATGAGGTGTTCTACCACCGGAAGTAGTCTCTGAGCTCTCTGACCATGAGACCTTAAAAACCAATTCTAAGGCAGATGCAGAATAATTTTTATTCAAAACTCTGTAAAAAATTTAACAGTTGTTGTTAGCTATATTTACAGAGATTTGCATGGGTAAGAAAAGTCTCTGATAAAGAGAGGTGGCATGGAAAGTGGCACAATTTGGCAATCAGATGGATTATTTGCTTCTTATTGGAGGTGATGGTCTTGAATGATAAAAAGAGTTATTTTAAGATGTAGGATACTTCCACTGTTCATTTTCTCCATGGAACAGAAAAATAACCAACTCATTCATGACTAGCAGAGAGTGTAAATAACAAGGATGGAAAGGAAGAACTTCGAAGTTGTCATTTCCCTTTCAGGAACTGAAGCTTCATTAAACAACTTTTCACTTTGTTTTCATGGCTTCATATATATATAATTTCTTTCATGGCTTCTTCAGTAGAACCTTTTCCTTGAAAGATCAGTAATTTTTGTCATTGGCTGAAGACAAAGAAACACTCCCCTTCCTCAAACACTCCCCTGCCTCGCACAGCTCTTTAACACCCAGCTTGTAGCCTGACATGTCATGTGTGCCCCGAGCAGCTGCTGCAAGGGATCCATTATTAGAAATACACCAGAAATTACATGGAGGGTGTAGAATATACAGTTTTGATTATACACTCATAGTGATAAACTGGTCCTGGCCCCTGTAACCAGAACAATGTTCTACAGGTTGGCTAGTGTAGTGTGGAAATATGTCAGCTGCAGGATCATGTTGATGAGATTTCACTTGTGTTCTGGATAAGATCACTGTATCCCACCATGCCCAGAAGCATCTCCAAGTCAAAAATTCTAAGAGTGGGGCATAATCCTTCAGAAAAAAAGTAGAGTTCCTAGCTAACCTAACTAATTTATCCTCATGGGACTCCTGCATGACAGTGTGTGTGATGGAGAAATTTTACTCAGTGGGCCCTCCAGAGAAGCTTCTGTATGCAAGTTAAATAGACTCATAGACTACCATGATCTTCCCTAAAGGCAGACTGCAAGATGAAGGGCTTACAGAAGAGCTAAATTCCTAGGGAAAAAGTTGAGAAGTTTCCTTGACAGATTGATAGCCAAGAGGTGTTGAGTGAAAAATTACTTAGAGTTCATTCATTGTAACATTAGTTAAACTTCAGCTTAACTAATGCTTTATATTTTGTATTCAGTCTTTTATTTTTCTCTGTAAGACCCTAGAAGTTTCTTTATGAATAGTTTGTGTGTGTCTGGATGGTATCCTCTGTATTGTCAAGGTCAGGCCTCAGAAGGGGTCAGTAGGAAATTTGTGGTTGCTGCTCTGTGAAAGCCAGCAATGCCAATCATGGAACACTTTACTAATCAGGTTTTTTCCAAAATTTGCAATACTCTTTCCTTTGTTTTCTTTCATTTTCCATATGAATAATATTGTTTCTTTTCTTGTAGCATCATGAATCAAGGGCAAAAAGTGAGAAGTCTTGTTTGATTGCTTTTTTCTTCAATGCACCATGGACCCACTACAGCAGAAACCCACTACTACAGAAACACATACAGTGTTTCTAGTAAAAGCGCATTTATCCTGAATGAGATGAGTCATTCTGCTGTTTGCTTTGTTTTTCTGGTTTGATAAAGTTTGGTTTTTGGTTTTTTGTTTGGTTTTTTTTTGTTTATTTGTTTGTGGGTTTTTTGTTTGTTTTGGTTTGGTTTTTTGGTGGTTTTTTTTGTGTTTATGCTGAATTCAAACCCAAAGGAAAGGTTTATCCTTCACTCCCAATTATCATCTTGAGAAGATAGCGGAAATGATAAATTTCTTCTGGTGTAGAAGAAACTTAGGGGATTAACTAATAAAATAACATTAAAATTGGAAATGGAAAAAAAATGGTTTTTTTTTCGCTAAATGAATATAGTGAGAAAATCAATGAAAAGGAATGGAAACATAGCCCTGCATCTGTAGACTTTAAAAATCTCAGTTGATCACAGAACTTACATTCCCATTAAAATATCAACTCTGTGGTAATAAAGGTACACAAAAAGAGATTACTGTTGTACTCTAGTCTCATAAGATTTTTTCATGGGCTTTGGTGAGGAAGAGCATTCTAAATATAATATATTCAGTATCTGCTGTTTCATATGTGGAGATAATAACACCAGGAATTTCAGGCTGAAGTTATTAAAAATAATGAATAAAAATCATCATCACCATCATCAGTGGCTTACTGTGAATAATTAGTAGCATTATGAAAAAAATTTTGTGAGGTACGTTGCGTTATTCCCTTCAGAGTATCGATTATTTACCAAGGTAGCTATGGGGCTACCTTCCACGTACTGGTCAAATTCTGCAATCCTTGCTTCTTTCTCTCAAACTTACCTTGGTCTTCTCTTCACCTTAGCTTAAGCTCAGCAAGCTGCTTCTCATGAACGCACTGTGTTCCCAGAGCTTGCATGACAGTTGGCAGGTATTGCTTTGGGTGGCTTCTGTATTTCATTCACAGCTGGGTGTGTTCTCCCTGCTGCAGGTACCACAGCAGATGTTACCTCATCAGCTCATTCGGTCCTTTCCCGTGGGGGTTCCCAGTACAAAGTAACTGTGGAGCACTGGGAGACCCTAGAGATGAGAGCCCTGAGGGTAGAAGAACAATAAACACCAGTGTTCTATCTGGAAAAACTAACTAACGTACCCAACTGATATTTAGCCATTTTTCCTTCACTTTACAAACAACACAAAAGGGCTGTATCATTTCTGTGATAGGAACACCAAAAAAGAAGTACATAATTTAGGTCAACAAGACTTTTAAAACTTATGTACTATGTTTCTGCAAGAGCAGAAAAAAATCCATTTTAAGCCTAATGGTAGCAAGAATACCTCCACATTAGGTTACTTGTTCTCACATCTTATACAGAGATTTCTGATCTTAGATTTATTCCATTATTGTACAGGAAAGAGAAGATTAGAGACTGTTTTACAGGTTTCCAAACTTTAATAGTTATAATTATTCATCCTCTCTCTTAAAGGCTGGGTCTATTATCCTAGCGAACATTTCTTTCTATCTTTTTATCTGTCTTTTGTTTTGAGGTTGCACTTTGTTCTCTTGTTTCTGAGAAAGAAAAATCATATACAGAAAGCAGAAATTTAATTGAAATCAAGACGATATATAGAAAATTTTTTTTCATTTCATGGCTTGGCTTCTCTAGCACAATCTGATTTATTTCCTTTCTTCTTGTACAAGGTGATGATGACTGTGTCACAGAGGTCTGATGGCAGTTCGTCCTGTTCCCAACAACTCACTACAA
>VYXB01006404.1:586424-603795 GCA_013397135.1 Pachyramphus minor | reverse complement strand
GAAGGTGTCCCTGAGGGCAGAAGCTTACCTTGTAGTTCTGCCACTCACACTCAACCACTGCAAAAACATTCTGATAACACCCTGGTCACAAACTACAGTGTTTGCAAGCACTTCACATCAAATTTAGACTCATTTGCTCTAACCATGAAATATTCAAGGGACAATCTTCACCTTAGTCCTGTAAGGAAGGTAAGAGACCTTCAGCTCATTCAGTGAGTCCCTCTTACAGGACCTGAACAGCCACTTCAGCTCACACATGGGAGGTTCACCTCAGCCCGAGCTCCACCTGCTTCCAACAAACCATCGGCAGCCACACACACAAGCAGCGACCTCATTCCCGAATTTTTACCTGTTGCACATTCCCACAGATGGCAGCCTCCTCCACAGCTGTTATCACAGTGTAAGGATCATCCATGAACTCCTCCACCAAGGGGGGGATGTGTTTGTTCCACTGAGTTCCCACAGCAATGATCTGATGTGGGGGATTCCCCTGTGCTCGAGCAGTGGCCTTCTTGTAACAATCTAATATTGTGAACACCTACAGGGAAAAAAGGGGGGTTCCCTCCTCTCATCCTATTCCAGGGAGCATGTGNGAGGAAGAGGAAGAGGAAGAGGAAGAGGAAGAGGAAGAGGAAGAGGAAGAGGAAGAGGAAGAGGAAGAGGAAGAGGAAGAGGAAGAGGAAGAGGAAGAGGAAGAGGAAGAGGAAGAGGAAGAGGAAGAGGAAGAGGAAGAGGAAGAGGAAGAGGAAGAGGAAGAGGAAGAGGAAGAGGAAGAGGAAGAGGAAGAGGAAGAGGAAGAGGAAGAGGAAGAGGAAGAGGAAGAGGAAGAGGAAGAGGAAGAGGAAGAGGAAGAGGAAGAGGAAGAGGAAGAGGAAGAGGAAGAGGAAGAGGAAGAGGAAGAGGAAGAGGAAGAGGAAGAGGAAGAGGAAGAGGAAGAGGAAGAGGAAGAGGAAGATTATAAAAATCACTGAGACTGACTGAATCTGTTCCTGATGACATAAGCAGCCCAGCTGTGGAACAACATCAGGATGACCAAGAGCTTTGATTAAAATAAAAAATAAACTAACAAAATACGACAAACAAACAAAACCCCAAAATCCACACAAAACAAACAATAACAACAAAAAAAACAAACAAAAAACCCCCAAACCCAAACCAACACCACCACCTAACAGGCAAAGTCAGATTTAATGTATCAGAGCTCACATCTTCCACTGTTTTTCCCCCCCCTCAGTATGTGCCACTGTTTCAGATGCACAGAACTGGAACAGCATTTTACCAACCTGCTGTAGAAGCCATTACCTGTTCCGTGGTGTCAGACAACAGCACCTCGACCTCGTCAAGAACAAGATGGCAAAGTCTACACAATAACCAACTCTTGTGTTCCAGCAGCCTCACAAGGCTCTGTGGTGTAGTCACTATTACTTCACCTACCAGTCAGAAGAAAAGACTTAACATTAACTTACATCAACTTAACTTACAACTTGAAATAATATTACTAAGACAACAAAGGACACCATAGTAGAGATAACATCTTTAGAACCAAACAGCCAGAGGGGAAATAATTAAATACATGCAAGGGCAACTTCAAAAAAGTTCAGTTTCAAAAGTGGAATAAAGCACACAAGTATTCAAGTGGAATAAAGCACACACTGTAGCTTAGGTATCTACACACATATGTGCATGTGTACCTATATAAATAAACCCAGACCAATCCTCATCAGTGCAAATACACCCCCTTCAAGCACAACTAAGAGGACAGAAGGTGTTCTTACAGCCTCGGGTTTCCACGTGGCTGGCTGCTTCCTTGTTCTGCCCAAGGGTTACCAACATTGGATGAAGGTCTCTGCAGCCTTTCTTGTACGTGTTCAGTAGGTCAAAAACAAGCTGTGCCTTCTTCCATCCAGGACATACAATAAGTGCCAGTGGCTAAATACAGGGGTACAAAAAAAATTTGACACCACAGTACTATACTGAAGGACATTAGGAATTGTACTATCTCAGGATTTAGGGCAAAGCCACAATGTACAACACTGCCTTTAAGTACTTCAAAACTGAGGCTTTCAGTACTACAGCACCTCCTGACTGCAGATGTTACAGGCCCAAAGGGATGCATGCAACAGTAAAAGGTCCAAAAATTTAACAGAAGCAGGAGGATCTTGTCCTCCTTCTTTTACTGGGCCATTTTCAGAGGTCCCTTATAAACTCAGCAATTCTGTTTCTGTGATCTAATACAAGTTAGAAAATGAATTATAGTATTTAAAACAGCTAATAGTCATTTTAATTTAATGATTACATACCACTCCTGTAGAAACAAAGCTTCATCACAAACTCAAGTGCCAGGACATGAACCACTTGCTGGTGATTACTTGATAAATAAGTCTGGCACTGCCCCATTCACACATCCCACCTCTGTAAGCCTCTGAGGCCTTACAGACACTGGCAGGTATCATGAAGATACACTGAGATCACATTACTGGACACATCCCAACCATTCACTGGCTTTCTGATCATTATCCTACACTTTACAGGAGTAACAGGTTTTTTGCTCTGGTATATACATACTCCACCCGTGTGTGGCAAGGCTTGGTAGGCACTTTTCAGCTGCAAAGATGTGAGAACTGGTGGAATGTACAACAGAGGATCATTCCCCTGGTGGGAGATGGCAACAACATCACATCCCCAAGCTACTGGTGGCCAACAGTAAGACTCTGTGAAGTTAGGGTCTGAAAATTTGTTCTGAGCAAGTTCCTGCAGAAAAAGAAATCAGGAATTCCACGTGAAAACCGTGTGCTTAAACACAAACAAAACATGACAAAACATAACACTGAGTGATTTAAGAGCTTTTGACCCACTACAGACCACATTCTTTAGTAGGTGATGTGAAAAAAGTTCTTCTGGGCTGAGTTGTTAAGTTATTGTACTAAAATTCAAGTCCCAGGACTCGTAGCAGTGGTTGATATACCAGAAGAAATGTGTACAGCTCTTACAGCATCTCTCTGAAGCTTCATTTATCCAACCACATGAACAACCTCCTACACACTGCTCAACCAGGTATTACTGTAACATTTAGTATATAAAGTTAAGGTATGATACTTGTCTTAAAAAGATAATCAGTGTAACATCATGGCATTAGCATTACCTTTTTCAGACCCTCAGAAAGTGGTGCTGTTTTCAAAACTGATGATGGCTCAATTTTCTTGCTAAGGAACACAAAGTTTTTTCCTTCCCCAAGATTTTGAAAACTCTGAAACTAATGACAAATAGATGACAAAGGCAATACTTAACAAAAAGGGTTTTTAGCTTACATTCCACTCAAAAGCACCCACTGTATTTAAAAATACTAGCTCTTAAAGAAAGGTTTTAAGAGGGCCACCCCTGCAGACCCAACACCACCAAACCCAAAACATCTGCACAAGAGAAGTTAAATGAAAGATGATGCTGGAAATACCTGCTGGTTGTTTTCACCCATGTGTGTCTGAAGGGAATCAGAATTTAAGAACTGTGGAAGCCTGAGAAACACACAAGTATTAAATCCAACATAAATGCAAAAGTAAAACATCATTTGTAAGCACCACCTCTATTTCCAAAATGTCATGAAGCAATGCAAAGTATTTATGAGGTATTATCTATGCCAATGAGAATAACCCTTGAATATGGAAGAAGTCAAAAATCAGCCCTTTGAAAAAAAAAGAAAACATAGTGAAAATAATCCTACAGAACTTTGTTCAAAGATAATTGGTAGGTTCCTTGACTTTAGAAGAAAAAAAGAGACTGGGCTGCAGGAAAAAGGTTTCTCAAAAGTTTCAAAATATGAAACAAGTGATCTTTACATCAGTTAAAACCTGAGATAGAAAACACTCCTGAGGCTTATCACATGCATCAACTGACATGCAGCACAGTAAAAGTATGATCTGATTCCATAATCACAATATTTAACATGCTGCACCATACCTGTCTGTTTGAACTGCTTTATTTTCCTTCAAAGGCAAATCTGGAGTTGCATTGACCACCTAGCAAGGAAACACATTTTAACAATAAAATACTGTTGAAAAGCAACATTTAAAATACAGATCCATGTTATACTGGATGACTGAAGTATTCCTGATCTGGCCTATGTATGTTTAATTTAGTTTGTATTTCACAATTTAATACAAAATGTAATACTTACAGGCACAGTATTTTCATTTACAACTCCACTTGACCTTTGGGATGTCTCTTCAAGAACAGAACTAAAACCAGGAAGACCTAGAAAGGTAAGTAAAAAACACAGATTCACATTTTTGATTATCTGAACACATAAAAAGCCAGTGTTTTTATTTACAGTGGGTTGCCAGTGACTTGTTTAGTTGCTTGTATCATTTCCTAACAGCAAAAACAACAACAAACAGTTGTCTTTATGTAAAGATAACTACACAGGTGAACTGAGTATTTAACGGGAGGGGATGGAAGACTCCATAAAGAAAGGCATGAATCACAATGACACAGTTCACTGTAAACATTCCTCTCAGAAGTAAATCTGTTCAAATAAATCCCTCCAAATTCCAAACAACCCAGCAAAGCATCAGAATGCCACAAGTAGTATCAGTAACACCTAATGCCACTACCACATCAACAAGCACCTGTGTGATCACCTCAGCCTCCCTTTGCCTTGCACAGCACAAAAAGGGACTCAGGCTGAGGCAGAAGGTTCGTGGCTGTATCATTGTTTCCCACCTGTTTCAGGATGTGGTGACACCTTCTCCCCAAATGGCAGTTTTGGCCTGGGCACAAACGTAGGACCCACAAACTCCACTGGAACACACTCAGCATTCAGTGATGCTTCCATGTCTGAATCACCTGCAGAACTCTCTGCACTCCCTTTAGGTTCCTCATAACGAGCAAAGTACTTTGTGACCAGATCATCATTAACACATATCTGTAAAACAACAAACTCTTTACTGATCACTGCCAGCAAGCAATACACCCCTACATACTTGTTTAGAATTTATTTGAAGCTTTAAATAACAGCAGTAATTTTATGAATTGTAAAACAACTCAAAGCAACCAAGCAAACAGAACCCCAGACACAAGCAATACCAGTGAATGCTTTCTAAAGAATATTAACTCCAGAAAAGGAAAGTCAGTCCTATCTTCCTACATGTTTTTTTCAATGGGTGTTAATTAGCTGTGAGTTTCATGCTTCTGGCCAAAATTCTGTACTGAATTAGCTTTTTTTCTATAAGCCCTTCAAATCTAAAAGAACTCTCTAATTCAGTCTAGCTGGTTTATTTCTTTTGGACTCAGCACACATCAGGATCTAGCAGAAATAAAGTAATATTAAGCTAAAATTTCTTGTATCTACCACACAGCTGCTTAAGTCTGGCAGTAGCTACAAGTAGAGGTTTGGCACCAGTTGCACATTTTGGGAAGTGGAACTAGATAGGCTGGGGTTTTTTTTCCACATCCTTGATGACTCAGTTGTATGCAAAAGCATCAGCTTCCAGTCATTTTTAGAATATTATGCAGCTGCCTCACTGAAACATCTTCAAATATACCACAAAGAGGTGATATCACAAGAAGTGCACCAAATAATTCACACAGTTGTCCACTTGAAGTACTGGCTGGATTTCACTTGTCAGTAACTTCCAAAAAAAGGTTCACATATAGAAAAATGCAGTTTCTGCCTCTTGGAGTTTCTCCAGAAGTCTACAACAAGCAGAACTATAATAAACCTCTAATAAGTTGATGGTTTGGCCTCTACTGTATCTGACAGATATTGCAAAACTCAAAAGTCATGCTTTACAGTCTTAACCTAGTAGCAAAGGGCATCAATAGGTTTAGAGATAAAAAAAAAATCTTACCTTTTCATCTTTTATAGTCACAAAAAGAAAGACCTGAAACACATTATCTTCTAGTGCCTGTACCATGGCTTTAATCTCAGTAGCCTCTAAACATAATAATGAGCACAAGAACAAGAAAAGAAGATTAAACCCTTATCAAACTATCTTTACTTGTGCTGTCCAAGACAGACAAAACCAGAAATCACAATTAAATGTGTAACTTCCTGCAGAGAACCTAAACAAATCCAATAATTTTTGCTTTATGTGAAATAAACAAGGAAGTTAACAAAGAAACCTAAAGTGTTACAAAAAGGAAGTTGCCCTTACTCTTTGAATGAGGATTGAGAGCTGTAACATATTTATGACCTCTTGAGACAAACTACTCTTAGTTCTACACTAAAGTCTTAGTTTATCTTTTAGACTCTGACAACCTGGAGCACCAATGTGTGCTTTCCACCAGTGACATTTACTTTTCTTGAAAGAAGTTACAAGTGCACATCTGTACAGCTTTGTTAAGCACTTCATTCAAGCAAACAGATGACAAAAGTCTGTTCCCAAATCCTGAAGGAGTTGTGTGTACACTAATGATGAAACAAGCAGTTGAAACAAGTATGGATTACTACTTATGGGACAGGCTGGGAATATCTATTTTGTTATTGCTTCCTACTAACCTTTACTTTGCACAGTGATGCTTTGATGTGTGTGTGTGGAAGGTGGAAAGGAAATAGGAAGAAGTGCTGTGCAAAATTAGCAGCCTAAAGACCTTTTCTTGCTTTCATAACTCATCCCCTCCTCCCCAGATACCTTCTGTTTGGAGTTTGTACACTGGGAAGTAAGCAGGGAGGCAATTTTTCAGGTAGAAGCAAGTAAGCCAGTACAAAGCCTCAGGAAACAGCTGCTTTTCTACTAAGACCAAAAGCTGCCTCATATCAAAAGGGAGGTCTTGATATAAAAAAAAAAAAAACAGGACAGGCAACTGAAACACCAAACATGGGAAGGGACAAGAACAAACTGGACAACACTACTAAGTGGAGGTCAATCTATTTGTTAAAAACTGTTACAAAGATATTCCTCTTCTGAGCTGGTGTTTACATCCTTGCCAAAAAACAAGAGAATGGGTGAGCTCCTACGCCAGGTGTTGCCACCTCTGTACAGACCACCACATGTGATGCTGACTCAGAGACTCACAGTAAATACACAGAAAGGCTCCAATGTTCAAAGCAAATGCTACATGAATGCCCCCTTCTTCAGTCTGCCCAAGAGGCTGAAGACAGTCTAGGTAACTACCAAAATTTATGCAGCCTGGAAGCCCACAGTACTCAAAATGCAGTTCCACAAACATCTGTGCCTTAATCAGACCATATAGAAACACTTACACAGTTTCTTTCTCTTTATTTTTAACATTCAACATTCTTAAATATAATCAAGTATAATAAACTTGTGTCCCTATACAAGTACTATATTTCTCTAACAATTTTTTTCCCCAAAATAGAAGCATTTTTTACCTTTGAGAAGGTCTCGAAAATGCTGGATAGCAGCAGTATCCCATCTTTTGGCTGGTCTAGGAAGACAAACACAACAAGTTGTGAAATGGTCATTTCAGAAAGAACTTTGTGCCTGTAAAAAATTTATTTTAAGTAATGCCAAATCTTACAAAGTGGACCAACTACATACAAGCAGAATCTTACTACTTAGAACTTCTGTCTTGGTAATATTGTTTCAGCTCACCAATAAAAGGAACTGAGCAAAATTACAGGATATTGCTTTGTCCAGGTATGATGGCCCAAATCCAACAAAATATAATGGAATCATAGAATAATTTAGATTGGTAAAAACCACCAAGATCATTGAGTCCAACCATGAACTCAGTATTGCCAAGTCCAGCACTAACTCATGTCCTCAAGTGCCACATCTACACATCTTTTAAATCCCTCCAGGGATGGTGTCTCCTGACACTGCCCTGGACAGCCCTGCCCAACATTTAACAATCCTTTCAGTGCTGAAATCTTTCCTAAACCCAATCTAAACCTTCACCAGTGCAACCTGAGGCCATTTCCTCTTGTTACTCCAAAGCAGAGCCTGACCCCCACCTGGCTCCACCCTCTTGCAGGGAGTTGTCAGAGAACAACAAGTTTTTCAAGCCTGATTTCCTATTTTCTTCTTGAAACGTAATCCTTTCAAAAAAAAAAATAAATGCTGCACTAAAACCTTTTCTTGGAAAACTTTTTCTTAGACAAGTATGAATAGAATGTATTTATTAAACTCTACTTACCCTATTTTTGCAGTGTTTTCACAGAAGTCAAGATGCAACGTCACTGGCTTTGTGCAATACAGGCTACACTTCTTTGCTCTGTATGGGAGCCTTGTAAATACTCCCACAGGAACTCGAATGCTGAAAAGCAGAAGTGGAAGTTACCTCATTTGTTCTCCAGAAGTCACTGGTCTCAGACACATCCTCCTGTTACCCTGTATCTGACAACACAGTTCTTCCAGGAATTTGGCTCCCACCCTGGAACCCCTGTCTTCCCTAAGACAAGTGCTGTCAGGACTTGGTGAAGGGATTTACTTTGGATAGTAACACAGAGTTTTCAAGATTTTAGGAATAGGTTTCCTAATGCCTTTCTCAAAAACTTGGAACCTGTGGAAACTCTCACTAAACAATTAGGAAACTGCAGTAGGAGACCCCCTCCCCAGATTTCTGTTTAGATGTCAAAAGCTGTTCCAGAAAGTGAACCCCTGCTTCCATATATGGTTTGTAACTGATCTTCACTGACCATAATTTTTAATTTTATTTTTTTTTAGTATAGAGTCACTTACTAAGGGAGATAAAAATATATAAATAGTGTTATATGGCAGTCATACACTTCAGTCGTAACAAATGACTGACAACAATAACAAATATTTCTATTCTGAATCTTTAAAAAAACAAAGCCTAAAGATGGAAAACATCTCTAGAAGTTTAAAATTAAGGACTGGTTTGCACCCACACTTGCAAGAGCCTATCACCCAGGTAGCAGCTTCTGTGGATCCAACCCACACCTCAACTGATGCAAAGCCTTGTCACTGTGAACCTGAATAATAGCATCTGTATCCATTAACTAACAAGTATCTTAGAGTGGTAAAAAACCCTGACACTTACTTGTCTGGTTCAACCAAACTGTATTTGGCATAATCCACAAGGAAACATCTGAGCTGGTAATGAACGGTGTGGCACTGGACTGACTGAAACACCGCCCTGCACCAGCACTTGAGCTCCTCACTGAAAACCACATACACCTGAGGGAAGAAGAAGGCAGCAGACTCCTGCAAATGGCCTGAATTACACTCAGAGGTCTTTCAGAGGCAAGAGCACAGTATTTTTTTACACAGCCCCCCATTTTCTTTGTAAAATGCAGGCACTGCAGCGTGTGCAGTTATGAAGCTTACAGATGAGAACACACAACCCAGAGAGATCTCATCATCTGCTTTTCTACATAGCAATACAAACTCCCAAAAAAAAGCACATATCTGTTACTTCACCTCAAACCAATGCAAGGAGCAGATTATTTCTATGTGCACAACAGAGCAGTGACTTTACCTGGCCTTCTTCTATCACCTCTGGTTTTAATTCCTTCACATCTTTATGTCTGTCATAGAACTGATTCATTTGAGCATTCAGGTTTTTGTATGCCACTTCATAGACTAGGCCTGGCACACATTCTTTCACAGCAAGCCAAAAGCAACTTGGATCTTCAATCTGGGGCAAGGGGTAGAGAACAAGTACTATTAACTCCTGCTAAAATGAGAAGATGCTTTTAAGAACATCTGAGCAGCAAATGTAAAAGTAAAACCTCATCTCTAGTGAGGCACCTTCAAAATTATGGTGACAGATACTGAGCATACAGAATGTTACCAAAACATCTTTCACCTTCACACCATTAGTTCACAAGATGACTTCTCAGCTTCCAAGTTTCTTTAGCACTGCAACAAATGCCACATAAAGTCTACAAGAGAGCAGCATTTTCTATAAACTGCTTAAACCAAACACTGGGCAGAAAACTAAACCCCCCACAGCTGCTCCCTCACTCACATCCCTGTGGCAGGATGACCAGTCAATTAAGAAGATAAAAGTGAGAAAACTCACAGGTTGATCCAGTAACAGCTGACAAGGCAAAGCAAGGGCTGCACATACAAATAAAATAAGAAGTGTAATCACTGTTTCCCAGTTGCAACCAGTTGCTTGGCTATTCCCAGGAAAACAGGGCTTCATCACTCACAGTGCTGACTTGGAAGGCAAATTTGGTGACCACAGACATCCCCCTTTTCCTCCTCCTTCCCTGAAGCTTTTATTGCTGAGCATGACATCCTGTGGTAGGAAGGCTCAGCTGTCCTGGCTGTATTCTATGTTTTCCACAACCTCCTGTGAAATTCAGTATAATCTAGGACTACACTACACACTATTTAAGACTGTGTTGCACTACTATCTCAGATTTTAGCTGCATCCTTTCAGTTGGAAAGAAAGGTTAAAAAGTGGAAGAATGGCAAGGAGGATGGTAAGTTTGCTCAAGTGACCTTGCAGCTGGGAATACCAAGGCCTGAAGAAAAACAGTGTGGGAAACCCCATATATTATGCCTACTGCTGTTTATCCCCTGTTTTGAGAAGCAGAATTTCTCTGTGGAGACAACATAGATGTTTGAGGAAACTTGGAGGCACTGTCAGTGATATGTTGAGCTCCCTGTTTGAAGAGAGAGATCAAAGTTTCAGAAATCATAAAAAGCACAGGGGGGATCACAGTATAGCTGTGTGCACATCATTTAACAGCATTTTGTGAGGAAAAGAAGAAAACAAAACCTAAAACAAATAACAAAACCCACATATGACCCCACACATACAAGGAAGTAGTGGTGAATGGACATAACACAAACACCTTGTTTGTAAATCTCACTTCCAGAAAGCCACATGGAAATAAACAAAGTCCTTCAGTCCTTCCTTTAAAGTCCTTCAGTCTTTAAAAACACCAGCATACCTTTAATACCACAACATCCATGATTATCCCCTGTGGTACATTCATCACTTCTGCAAAAGAACGGCAAACATTTGATTAACAATTTTTAGAGTCACCATTTGTTTTGAAGTGTATCTAAAGAGCAGACATCTAAAGCACCTATGGATTCTTACTACCTATGTCAGGAGTATTAATTCAGGCAACTGACTGACATGTTTCACAGGGTTCAAACCAGCCTTCTTGATGAGGTGCTATGCTAAAGCATAATTAAGATGTCCCACGACAGTGCCTAATAAAATGTTTCAGGAAAAGAAAATCAAGACACTGGCCTTCTAGGTCTAAACTATTTCGGAGGCTTTACCTAAGGCCATTCAATACAAGCCCAGCTCCTGAGTTACACACAGGTCTCTTAGCACTGCACTATAATACACTCCAACATCGTGCTGCCTTGGACATTTAAAATAAACAGGGGTGTTTTTTTTTCACCAATAACAGAGGAGCCCCACTTATATAAAGGGCATAAATAACCTCAACTGATGTCTGAGGTGGATTAGGGTAAGCACAGTAAATGGCGCAACAAAGTACCGGGAACAAGCACAGCCACAGAAAAGGCCAGCTCTCCCCACACATTCCCAGCAACATTCCCGCTTTGTTGAGAACACAAGCACTCACCCGAACCCCCACCTACCGCGAACAGCAGTTACCTTGTAAAAATGCAGGAAGCCACTTCACGCCTCGCCCCGACCCCCTGCCTCAACACCAGCCCCTGGCAGCCCCCTCCAGCAGTCCCGGGGTCCGCAAACGCTCCTGGAAAACACGAACCACCCGCTATCCCTCTGCTCCGCCTGGAAACTGCTCACCGGGAGGCACAACACGGGGAGCACATGACTGCTAAACCCCGAGATTTTTCCTCTTTATTCCGTCTCCCCACGCCCCGACCCCCCCCTTTGCAGCCTGCGCGGCCACAGTCCCACAGCTTTTCCCCGGTGGGAACGACCCCACGGAGCCTCAGTGTCCCGCGGCCGCTGCCTCAGGCTGGCACACACCGCATGGAAACTTCCAGAGGCACCTTCCCGAGGCACCTTCCCGCCGGAGCCTCCCACCTCCCTGAGAGGGTGGACTCACGGCTCCCAAATGGCGCATTCCCGGCTCCTTAAAGGCGAGGAGGAGGCGGGAATGGCACTTCCCGGGAGTGCTCCGCCCCACAGAGCACGTGGAAGTCCAGCTTTTGGCTTTTCCGTAAAAAAAAAAAGCCTTTGTTTGCGGCAAAAAACTTGAAAGTTCTCCTGGAATTTTTGGGAAATTAATACAACAAGTCTTTGGAGTTTGGGGATTATTTCAGACTTAAAATCTCCTTTGCAGCAGAGATACTGGTGAAATAATGGTAATTCTTTGAAAATGCTCGTAGTTCTTTTAACTAATGAAGGGGCAACAGGAAAAAAAAGAAAAGAAGACCAGCTGTAATACTGGAAACAGGAATATGTATCCATAAGGGAGAATAGAGGGATGATGCTTGGGTGTTTAGGAATGGGATCAGGAGAGCTAAGGCACAGCTGGAGCTGAATGTGGCAAGGGATGTGAATAATAATAATAATAGTAGTAGTAGCTCCTAGAGGTGTGTTGATTACAAAAGGAGAACTTCAGCAAATGTACGCCCCCCATCCCAAATCCTTCAGACCAGAGATCCAGTGGTAACCCCCATGGAAAAGGCTGACAGGGTTTCTTTGACATGTGACAATTTCTTTTTTGGCCTCAGTTTCTGCTGGAAGTCTTCCCACATCTCTTAAGTCCCTGAACCTAAAGGTGGGGAAATAAAGTGCCTTCCCTTGTAGGAGAAGAGCAAGTTCAAAACCATCTGAGAAATGTGAACACAGACAAGTCCTTGGGACATGATGAGATGCATCCCAGGATTCTGAGGGAAATGGCAAGCTTGGCTCCTAAACCACTCCCCACTGTATTGGCAAAGTCAGGGCAGTCAGGCAAAGTCAATCCAAATGAATACTACAAATCAATTTCATGAAAATGTTGCAAATTTTAATTGAAACACAGGACAAAAAGCTGGAACAAAGCTTTCTGAACAACTTTAGTGACTAATCCCAACTCATCGCTCATTCTGCTTCCAGATAAAGAATTTACATCACTGGTCCACTGACTCCACTTATTGCACAGAAAAAGACAAATCCAACCAACCAAAAATCCAAACCAAAAAAGTAAGCAGCAGTCTTTCCTCTGAAGTTCTTAAATCTCAGATATATTTAGTAAAGAAATTAAAAAGCAAGATGTGGGATGCTGAAATATGGAAGTGGGGTGTTTCCAAGGAGGAACATTATTCCCTTAACCTATGGGTATCTTTTTGGAGCTAAAAAATTAATTTTTTCTATTTTTTTAAATTGCTAGCAACTTGAAGATAAAAAAATATAATGATAAAAATAATGCACTTGATCTGATAAAGGACTTTGTTTAAATTATCTCTGCCTTTGAAAATTATAAAGTTTTGTATAATTGCCATTAGTAAAAAGAATTTAGGTATATCAAATATAAAAATGAACTTTATAATACTCTTTTTAAAATTGTCTTTTAGCTAATAAATCTCTCTCTATATACACATACATACACTGCTTTTCCTGAAAATCAAAGAGAATAGACAGAGTGATGTCAACAAATATGGAATGAGAGATTTCATTCATTTGTAGGCACACATTGCACTTATCTAATGGGTAACTTTGGGAAGCACAGTAAAAGAATTCTTCAACCCAAAACATGCTTGTTCTGAACAAAATATATACTTAAAATTTTCAGTGAGAAAAGGACCTTTGTGGCTCAGCAGTGGCACAGCTGTTTCAAAGACTCAGAGAATTAGGTACACATAAATCAGACAACACACACACAAAATGCTTTGGCAAGACAGAGGAATACTTTCCTGACTACTTGGCAACAGTTAGAAAGCACCAAAACCACACTGAATATGTATGTAATTAAAAATATTCTAGATTTAAACCAAACACATATTACAATTTGCTGTTGTAATCTGAACTATCACAGTTTATCATCACTGGATTAATATGCTTGTATTTTGCTTGAATATTAACATAGACAGCATAATTGTGGATATTTTTTATTACTATCCTGTGAAATATACTGCCCTCTTTCATGAGCTCTTCAACCTTCTTATCTGTTGACATAATTGTTTTCTTTTCTCCTGTATAATCAGGATCTTCTGGATATAACTCATCTCCTGGGGGTGGAAAAAAAAAAGTTTGATTTATGGACTGCCAACTTCATTTTTCAGCTTTTTCACTGAGTGACAATGAAATTTTTAATACTTATCAGGACATGAAACTGGAATGTATTTTGCAATGCAAAAGTAAATTGCCTCTAAACATCTTCAGGTTTAAAAATAGAGCCATAAATTTCCAGAAGCATCTGTCAGTGAAACTGCAGTGCACATTTAAGGTGTTACTTAAATGTTCCAGAGCTCCTGATAGTATTAATATGCTATAATTGCAGCCTGGGGACACAGGAGTTTATGTAACAGGAAGAGAACAGGACAAATGCTTCTTCAAGTGTACAAAGATAGGACTAAGAACACAAGCTTTGGTTTGTTGATGAGAACGGTGTTTTGCCATATCAAGGCAAACTGAAAAAGCAGAAAATAATGAATAGTACATGCAGCTTTTCTTAACACTGCTTGTACATGACTATGAAATGAAAGACTTAAGCAGGAGAGAGGGCAGGAGAAAGATGATTTAATGTATGGTTTTAGTGCAGTGCCCTGTCACTGCAGTTCTGTGAGGACTGATCATGCAGCTGTGCTCGAGTCCCTGGTCCTTACAAAGACAAATGGATAACTGAAGTAAAAGAGAATTCCCACTGAAAAGGACTAAACAGGAGGAGTTCTAATACATCCTCCAGATTAAAAAAATGCTAGAATTTTGTCATAAATAAACATTATGACAATGGGGAGACGATGACATCATGAGTAAGTAAGAAATAACTGTGCTGTCTGTGATCTCCTGGCTCGTCTCTGACAGCAGTCACTGCCACAACTGGAGCAAACAAGGAACCCCACGGTACAAACTCAGCTTAAAAGAGTGTTTTCCTCATAGATGGCTTGTGTCATGTGGCTTGAGATGCTGCATATTTAAGAGAACCTCCAGGTGTTCCCTTACCTGGCAGCAGCTGGATGGAGCCATCGGAAGCTGTCAGCATCACTGGCATCCAGTGCTCACAGCCCTCCAGAGCTCGCCCAGAGCTGAACTTGTGCAACTCACTGAGGGAAGAGAAGTTGCAGAGCCTGCAAAATTCATAGAACTGCGGTGGAGGAAACCATATTTCTTGAGACTTAAAGCGTTCAATGGCTTCTGGAGGTGATGACCACTGTAAGATACAAACAAGCCTTGAAATAGTAGTGTCATCAGCAGATTGAAAGTCTGAGTAATCTGAAAAATCATTAACAAAGAAGTCTTTACAGAAAAAGAGCTTGCAACGTTTCCTGAACACAAATCGCTCCACGTATAAACTGTACTAAAATAACAACAAAGAAATTTTAAAAATTCAAAAACATAAGCCATCTATAAAAGTTACTCCTTTTTTTTCCCAATAAGTTTTTATTTTACACATAGATACGTTTGGAAACCAATATTTGTTTTAGGGGACTGACTAAAGGTCAAGTGGAACCAACAGAAAACATTCAACTCAGCGCCACCAGAGGTTGCTACTGATGCTTTGAGAATTAAGAGTAACTCTAAACATCTGCTTCTTGCATGCACTGTTTTCAGAACACCCAGCTATTCATGCTTATTCTGCATGTTTAAACTATTGGTGATCTTGATTTCATCTCACATGGTGAATTTGGTAGTATAAATGTGTGCATAAGCATTTGCAGTGCATTTATGCTGTTATTAGCAAAATTATAACAAATGTGAACTCTTTTGAAGATGAGATGTCAGGTACTTTTGAATTTCTGTGGAAAATCTGTTAAAAAATTACTTATTGCAGCATCAGTGATACCAAAATTGTTGGGTAAGCTTTTACAGAACTGTCTGGTTTCTCATCTAAGTTGCTATGAAATTTTTCAGAATTCTAGAAAAACTTAAGGACCCCGATGTAACTGACCATGAAAGAAGTTTCTTCGTAAAGTTTGTTACTTTTGCTCACAATTAAAAAAGGTAAAAATCCCGAAGCCTCAAAATTTTTAACAGATTATTTCAGCAAGTTTGTATATTACTTAAAATATTCCAACTAACTCCAGAAGACAAAAATCACTAGCATCTCTTGCAGCCCTGCAGCATACCAGTACATCCCACATGGATTTCTCCCAGCATACTGAGTTAAGGGCATGTGAGAACCCTCCCCTGCACTGCAAGAATGAACGTATAAAAAGTGATGCTTGTCCTCCGCCTTTGAAAGAGACAGTAATTCGAGGTGAAAGTGATGTGACAGGACACGGATCCTGTGCCATAACACATCAGGTAAAATGACCTTTCCCAGCAGTTTCTCCAGCCGCACCTCTGGTGAGGGGCAGTGGCAGCTCCAGGAGTGCAGGGGAGAGGGTCCCCTCCCTTCCCTTTCCTACNAGCATACTAAGTTAAGGGCATGTGAGAACCCTCCCCTGCACTGCAAGAATGAACGTTGAAAGAGACAGTAATTCAAGGTGAAAGTGATGTGACAGGACACGGATCCTGTGCCATAACACATCAGGTAAAATGACC
Source organism: Pachyramphus minor (assembly GCA_013397135.1). Taxonomy (NCBI): domain Eukaryota; kingdom Metazoa; phylum Chordata; class Aves; order Passeriformes; family Tyrannidae; genus Pachyramphus; species Pachyramphus minor. The sequence goes on along the minus strand of VYXB01006404.1, from coordinate 587,277 downwards.
TTTCCCAGCAGTTTCTCCAGCCGCACCTCTGGTGAGGGGCAGTGGCAGCTCCAGGAGTGCAGGGGAGAGGGTCCCCTCCCTTCCCTTTCCTACCGTCTTTGATGGATGGCTTTGATGGATCTGTCCTCTGAGGAGCCCTGAGGGAGCTGGGGGGGCTCAGCCTGGAGAAAAGGAGGCTCAGGGGGGACCTTCTGGCTCTGCAACTCCCTGACAGGAGGGGGGAGCTGGGGGGGGTCGGGCTCTGCTCCCAGGGAACTGGAAGCAATAGGACAAGAGTCTTAGGCTGCACCACGGGAAGTTTGGGTTGGCCATTTGGGAAAATTTCTTCACAGAAAGGGTGATTAAACAGGGAGCGGCGGAGTCGCCGTCCCTGGAGCTGTCCGGGAAGATCAGATGTAGTGACCAGATCTTAGTGCCAAGGTCTAGTTGACACGGTGGCGTTTGGTCCAAGGCTGGACTCGGTGATCTCAGAGATCCTTTCCAGCCTCACTGACTCTGTGATTCTGGGGGCAGGAGCGCCCGTGCCCACCGGGACATCCCCAGTCATCCCCATCCCGGCGACGCGGGGGCCCCTCTCACCAGCACGGCCGTCACCTCCTGGTCGTCCTGCGAGGCGTGGGGCGGCCGCTCCTCCAGGCAGCACAGGTAGAAGGCCGTGTCATAGCGGCGGCCGCCGCCGCGGCCCACGGGCGTCAGCCAGTTGCTCCACTCGTGCAGCGCCCAGATGTTGGGGGCGCAGCCCAGGTGCCGGCACAGCTGCAGGAAGCAGGACGGGTCCTCCTGCACCCGGCGCCGCCACCGCCCGAGCTCGGCGGCGGGCGGCAGGCGCTCGGCGGGCAGCGGCGGGGCCGGC